>JAOWMA010000172.1:0-104542 GCA_025962755.1 Colletotrichum tropicicola | reverse complement strand
TAAGAGTATAGTTTTAATCTAGTCTATTTAAAAAATAACTAGAGACCTTATTTTTATACCCTCTAGTAAACTATAGAGGTTATTTATAAGTTTTATAATATATTATATTATTTAATATTAATAGTTATCTATAAAGGTATTTAAGTAGATAGTAAACTGCTAAGTTCTTAAGATACTTAGTGAGTCTTCGGCGACCGCTGCGGCGTCCCGAATATGGTCTAGTGTATACGTATTTTTCTCGCTGGAGAAAGGCTAAAGGTGTGAAATGATGATTGCCTCTAGCATACTGAGCGGGCGCTACGGGATGCTAGTCGCCCAGTGGGGTCGATCCGCCGGCGCCGACCCCGAGATTGGGTGGGGCTGTCTACCTTGGCTAAGGTACCTTAGTGTAGGTACCTTATGGGTTCTCCGCCAGCCAACACGGCCGGTTGATTGGCTCGGGTGCGATGCACGTACCAAATGTTCCTGGTGTTAGTGTTCTCTCGTGGAGTTGATCAGGCGGTCGAGAGAGTCTAAGAACCCAAGGGACCTTAGGACCTTACCTAGGTACCTTACATAAGGCCTTCAAGCTGCCTCCACACACACATAGCAGGTACCTTTAGGTACCTACTTAACATTAGGAAAATACACCTAAGGTCAATTAGTCCTTAGGTAAGACAATAAAGGTATCATGCCAGCAGGTGTGTGTAGCCCCTCCCCCAACGGAAGGAAGTACCTGACCTTGGGTAGTGCCTACCTAAAGGACCTTAGTATTATACCTATTAAATAAGTAAGGCAAGGTAAGGTACCTACCTTAAGGTATCTTAGTACGTGCTTACCTTAGGTACTAGGTAGGTAATTAGGTCGCAGACTTACTAGGCAGTCACACCGCTTTACTATCCGTCCGGCTTTATTCTACATATCCTTATAAGAGATAGGTGTGGCTAAGGGCCAGACTAGGGAAGGATATAGCAAGTGACGATAATAGGGGTTAAGTGGTTATATTAAATATTACTTAGTTTGCTTAATTACGTAATAAGTAGTAGTTTTATCTAAATATCTACCGACCTAGTAAGGGTTTAATAGTCCGTTAGTAAGTATTAATACTTATTATACTCTTTAGTATCCCACTATTAACCTAGGGGACTAATATCCTTATAATTACCCCCCTCTTTTAAGCCTTAGTCTCTAAGGCTATTTCTCTAGGTTTTTTTTATTTTATTTAATTAAATACTATACTTTAATTAGTTAATTTTTTATTAAATTTTTTATTATAATTTCTATTAAATTATTTATCTATCTTTTATACTTTATAACTACGGGTAGTACTAGGGTTATCTTAAGTTTTAGGCTTTATTAAGCCCTAACTAGGGCTTTAGTAGTTATATAGACTTTTTTACTCTTAATTATAACTTTAGGTCTATAGGTTATTATACTATCTTAGGCGTACTTAGTCCTAAACTAAGCTAGTAAGTAAACTAGTATAGCTATAAGTATAGTATATAGTTAGTAAGTAAATACTAGTTTAGTATTAAGTTTAGACTTTTTTACTTTTATTAGTTTTATTTTAGGGCTTTTAAACTTATAAGTTTTATAGTTATAGACTTTAGAGCTTACTTTATTCTTATATTAGCTTTATATCTTATAACTAGGGCCGGCTTACTTTAGTATCTTTAAATCTATATATAGTATTTATTAGGGGGATTAAGTTTAATAGGTAGGCTTACTATTATCTTACTAGTAGCTTATAGGACTAGTAACTCTATAGTAGTATAGTTTAGTTATTATTTAATAAGTAATAATTTATATAGGGTAGTCTCTTAACTAGGTATCCTACGTTTATATTAAGCTAGCTTAATACTAAGTTTATATAGGTCCCTATTTAATAATTTAGTATTAAGGATATAGTTACTATATTAACCTTTACTAATATCTTAGTAAGTTTTAACTAATAATGCTTTATTAGATACCCCTACTTCTAGTATTTACTATATATAATAGTAATCTAGTAGTTAGTTATTTAGTAGCCTAGCTTACTATAATTATTATACTTATTACTCTTAAACGTACTAGTCTATAGAACTTTAAGTTAGGGCCTTTTTACCTTTATTTTATCTTTAGTTATAAACTTAATAGTTACTTAGTAAGTATATCTCTTAGGGGCTAGTTTTTATAACTACTCTATAGTTATAATTAGTACTTAGGGTCACTAAGTATTAAACTTTTATTATTTAAGGTTCTACTATAAAACTGGGGATAAGTAGTAATATAGCCTAAATATAAGTAGTTAACTATTCTTAAAATTAGTATCTAAAGCCTAATATATTACTACCTACTTAGTAAAGAATATAAAGAGTAACTAATCTAGTTATTACTAAACTTTAATTAATAAGTTATATAACTACTACTCTTAGAAGCTAAGATTAATATATTTATAGTAAGTAAATACTATAAAGTCGATCTATATAGGTAGTACTATAAGATTATCCTAGTAGGTTTACTAAGATATCTATAGAGTTAAACTAACTTTTATAAGGGCTTATTATATTTAGTAGTCTATAAAGATTATAAATTAAAGGGTATTATTATCTTTTATTATAGTTAGTTAATCTTATATTTTAGTAGGGGTGTTTCTTTTAGTAAGGGTTTAGTAGTTATATACTAGGAGACGGTTGTAGTAATAGTTAGTATTAATTAGTTAAGAAGGTAATATAACTATTCGGTCAGTAAGGGCCTAGAGGAGGACTGTGTTCTAGTTAGTTTACTATTATATAGTAGTAATTAATTAGGCTATAAGGGCTGTATTATTAACCTTAGGGGCTTTATAAGTTTTATAGGTCTTACTAGTTTTATTAGAGTTTATAACTATTATTATATTATTTAATAAAAAATTTTTATAGACCTATATAGTGGTAAGGGCTTAGTAAGTAGTTATACTAGCTATATTTAGAACTAGTCTCTTAAGTATAGGATTAAAGTAATATAATTATAAGAGATAGGTGTAACTAAGGGCTAGACTAGAGAAGGATATAGTAAGTAATAATAATAGGGGTTAGGTGGTTGTATTGAATATTACTTGGTTTGCTTAATTACGTGATAAGTAGTGGTTTTATCTAAATGCCTGCCGGCCCGGCAAGGGTCCGGCGGCCCGTCGGTAAGTGCCAACGCCCGTCATACTCCTTGGCATCCCGCCATTGACCTAGGGGACCAATATCCTTACAATCCTCCACCAAACGTAGGCCGACTCCAACCATGAAGACAACCTCGACCATCTCCTGTTCCCCCGACTGTTCACCCGCCCAGCCAGACCGCCGCCTCAGCCACCGGGTGTTCCAAACTTCCTGAGACAAACGGTGCCGACGGCTGCAATCCGCCTCCGACATGCCGCTTCCCCCGCGCACTCGGCAGGCCTGCGATCGATGCCACGGGCAAAAACTGCGATGTCCGAAGCAGCCCGGTTCCGCCATCTGCGCCCGTTGCTCCAAAGCCAACGTTCCCTGCGTCTACAGCCCTACTGGTCCGCCGCAGCCGTCTCCTCAAACCCTCCCCATGCTCGATGCTCCTCTCATCGAAATGGCACCTTTGGGTTGGGAGTCTTTCTCTTTCAATCATCTCTTGAGCCCCCAATTCACTCAGCAACCCGACGAAATTGGCTTTGACAAAGAGTCCTTGGTGCAAAGTCGACCGGTGGCTCCCCTCGAACCGAGAGCCGAATGCTTCAGCAGGCTGTCCACCATCATGGTCAAGCTGAATGAAGCGTTTAACGGCCTGCCACCCGTCTCCAAGCTTCACTTTCCTGGTCCAGACCTCAAGAAATTCTGCATGCAACTCTCAAACTCATATGGCCTGGACCTTTCCCTCGAGTTGATGCTCAGCCAGACCCAGGAGCTAGTTGACATGTACCCTAGCACAATCCGCCTGGCTTTTGAACGGCACCTAGCCTCTGATTGCAGAGTTTCAAACTGCATACACACATACAATCCACATCCGGACTTTGGCCAGACCCCTTTTGGTACCGCAGCCCAGCCAGCAGCCAGATTTGACCTCACATTGTTGAATCAACTGATGTCTTGTCACTACCGGCTACTCGACATCACGGAACTGGTTCTCTCTCACGCGCATATTTGTTTCACAATCTCCGCTGCCTCTGCAGACCAAGGTGTCGATACCCATCGATTCGACATACCGCAGCTTCGCATCGGTTCCTTTACACCTTCTCCGCGAACTTCGCCCTCCATCATCGCAACAATCATCGTTGACCTTCAGTCTTCTCTCGCTGGCTGTATTCCCAAACTTCAAGCCTCGGTAGACGGTAACCCGAGCAGAGAGGCCCAGGTTCTCTCCTTACAATGCGGTATGTTGCAGGAACGCGCAGATTCTATTGTCGAACACCTGAAGAAGCTGAGAGACGCCTTCGCCAAGGCGGGCATTCTCAGTGGAGACCCGGACGCCACAAACACATGAGACTGCCGATTGTCTTCCAGGTTATCTCTGCCTCTCAGCAACTCATGGCGTCCCCGCTTCTTCAGCAACTGAAGATGAACCAAGAGGATTTCGCTGGCTGCGACGCTGAATGTTACCCGAGCGTCCGAGTCTGTGGTATTGTTAAACGTCGCTGTCAGTTTGTACACTGCTATGGCACTAGCAAGAGGTATCCTGGACGAGCTTAATCCCCTTCAGCAAAGCTCGGCTCGAGGGAGAAAATACCTGCTTAAAGATGCACGTTTTTGCAGTGTCCGTATGACGCATCAGGCTCGTTGCCGTACCACCGGGATCCTTACGATGACTATACATGCTCACGTACCCTCACACAATGGCGTTGCTGCTATCAATCAGCTCTTCGGCCCTCTACTGCTGTGGGGTAGCATTCGAGTTGCCGGCCTGGATGATTTCCTTTCCGCAAGAGCATTCCCGGTAGCGATGGCACAGTCGCTCTGCGACGTTGATGGCAAAATTCCAGGTTCTGGCGGAGATTGGGAGCGTCCTCGCCCAATCTGGCATTGCTTGTCAGCTTGGTTCCCAATAAGTTGTAAGAGGCTCCTGACACTCGGACTCGTTCCTGACATCAACGACATGGAGATATTTTCGTCTCCTATGAGGCAAACTGTGGCCACCGCTATGATGCTCCCGATGTCGTTCTTGCTCCTGTTTGAGCCTAGTGTGACATCGCTGGCATATGTTGCAACCATCTTCATGAAATTGAGCCAAAGGTCAATGCCTTGGGAGCATCTGCCGCATTTGCAACCAACTACGCAAAACACGCCGATGCTGAAGTGTCATATGAAGCCTGGGTTCAATGCCGCCGATTTTGGTTGGCATGGGCTTTCTCTTCGACAAGGGAACGTGGTGCCCCGATTGGCCAATACATACTTCTCAGACGTCGTCCCGATTTGTGAGTGAGAATGATACCACTGTCACAATGACACGCCTGTCATCAAGATCACCGGCTCCTTTCTTACAGTAGCAGGGTGTTGTTGCCGTTGTCAGCCCACAGCCCCTGCGCCAGCGCTGTGTTCCGCTGTTGACTTCACGAGCCGGCGTGGGATCAAGACAAGTTGCTGTCCTAATCGGAAATTTCACATCCGAGAAACCAATCCTGAAACACGTCACCCTGTCACGAGAACAAAAATTCTTCATCTTCAGGACAAGTCAACTTCCACGATGAAGAACTAGCCACAAGTGTCATCGCACCTAACAAGCAAACACTCTGCCATCGGGTTACATCGTGGTCTTAGGCCCGGGAAACAGTCGAAGATGGAAGGCTGCAAGTCCAAGTCTGGCCCTAGTCGGCCAGAGACGGCTCTTGGAGGTGCCGGGCGTTCCAGCTAGGTCCTATCCTATGTAGTTCTCAGAGTCGCTGACTTGAAATTCTTGGCGGGTTTAATACTAGATAAGCGGGCATTAAATACTAGAGGCGTATTTGCATGTACTGGCGGCGCTCGACTTCCGTGGATCGGGAGGCCTTAACTTCGTGGTTCACAGCGAATACCCGTTGTACTGGGCATCAGGCTCAAATTAGTCACTCACGCCTTACTCAATGCTACTTTGATGAGAATTGTAGTAGGTAGGAGGTTATAGTGTGGTCAAATATGAAGATGGGTTGGGTTATTGGAGTTCACAGGACGACCTTAGCAGCAGGGTGAATTTTGCCCAGGCGCCTAGTTTGGCAACTCATCAAGGGGTTACCGCAAAGTCCCTGGTTTCAATCTACCTCATCTCACCACCGCTTTTCTCGAACCTCTCATTCGACGTCACTGCCTGCTCCTGGTCATTCTGGTACGGGACGTACCATCCTCATCAAGCTCCAAATTCACAGTCTCAACAAACGAGCGGCGCTGGGCCGGGGGCCTTGTAGTTCGTCGGCACCGGGTAGTAAATATTGACAACAAGACCAGGGTCGTTAGGGCTATAGGCGCCGGGAAACGACACGAGATTCGGCTTGTACGTTGCCGTGCCGCCGCTCACGCGGAGCTGCGCGCAAGAGATGTACAGCTGCGCCCCTCCGGGGCTGCTGGCGCTGTGCAGAGCAATGTGTTCGACGCGGAGAAAGTATTCGCCGTCTTCGAGACACTTTGGGATCTGGACGTTGAGCACCGTCTTGCCTGTGTATTACTCTCCTCAGTGCTGGCCACGATGACACGGGAGGCGGGGACAGAATAGCACTTACCAGAGGTCGGCCAAGTTAAGCCGCTAGGGGTGACTGTTGGGCCGTCGTTGTATATCTTGAACCACACCTTTCCCGTCCCGTCAAAGTTGATGATGCTCGACCCGGTAGGGGCCTTGGCCATGTAGAAGTTGACAGGCCCGGGATGGGAGACGGACGACTTTGCGTTATAACCTAGACCATCTCGGTCAGCGACTCTGAGCTAGATCACTGCAAAATCAGATCGCACATACCAATGGTAGATCCGGCATTCACGTCAAATACCTTTGCTCCCTGGGCGCCGGGCGATGCTTGGTAGCACGTCATCTGCTGGCTGTTCACGTCCGTGACGGGCCCATTGGACTGGTAGTTGGCCGTCTTCCGGACGAATTCCCAGTCCTGTGTGGTCCTGCCATTATACGTGACAGACGGGAAGACATCTACACATGTGTTGCAGTTAGTCTATGCAACCCATTCACCCTTTATAGGACCTGGCGAAATACAGTGGGCAAAAGCAATGTTGGCCAAGGCCAGGACCGTTGAACAGAGCTTCATGCTGGTGGGTGGTGATGGCTAGCCGTGGCCTCGAAGGCGGAGGAATCAATTGTTGAGGCAGGTTCGAAAGGCAGAGGGGACGAAGCTTCTATGGCTGTGTGTAGTTGGCTTCTGCGCATGCTGCGCATGGAACTTATATAGAAGTTGATCAACAGTCGCTCTGACTTTTGGGCATTCCCAACATGTCCAAGGGACGGGCAACATCTGGAATGGCAGAACTGCCGGCGGGTAAATTCGGCCACTCACTCAAGACCGGCTGGCCGTTCATATCGACATCGAGCTACACAGGTAGTGTAAATTAGCTCAGCAGGGATCGGCATTTACTATGCGCTGAGTGACTCTAGGTGGTATGCCCGATAATTACTGGGGTATGTGCGTCTGATGCGACTGAGCAGTGGCGCTGACCACGTCTTTTCCGTTCGAACAGCCTCCGAGTGGGTGACATCGCAAGTATCGCTTCCATATGGTGTGCACTCTCTTAATATTTGCGCTGACTATCTTGCGCGACCCTCTTTTTCTACGTGAACGCCGGGTAATATACATATCTTTCCCTCCGTCCGTTGCTAAATATGACGCCAAGCCGGCTATCCAGGGCCAGCCATCCCACTACCTGACAAACAACCTACTTCTGCTCTGGACCTCAATCGTCATCAGTGTATCTCGGCCCACTAGCAGCCGGTGTCTCGGGGGCGCCATACGCGGCAGGTGTAGGAGCGCCGTAGTAACCAGATGAAGAGGCGAAGCCGCTGGCAGCTGGGGTAGGCGCCCCAGCAGCCGGTGTGGGAGCAGAGTCGGCGGCCCAGCCGCCTTGCCAACCGCCACCAGGGGTTGGGGCGTTGGCCGCGGCAGGGGTGGGAGCAGAGTACGCGCCTGGAGTCGGAGCATTTAGTGCACCCGGCGTTGGTGCTCCTAAGAGGGCACCAGGTGTTGGAGCATCGTAGCCCGACTGCCCAGGTGTGTATCCCCATGAGTCGCTTCCGCTTGCGCCAGGTGTCGGCGCAGAGCCTCCGTACGCGGGAGTCTTGGAGCCAGCGCCCCAAGCGTCTCCTCCGTACGCCGGCGTCTTAGAACCCAAGCCGAAAGCATCGTGGGCCGGGGTCTTTGCACCTGATTGCCATGCCGGAGTTCTTGATCCCCCACCATATGCCGTCCTGTTGCCGTCACCGTAAGACGTGCGAGAGCCGTCGGCCCAAGCAGGAGTACGCGAGCCGGAGTAGTCTTGGCTGCTGGATTTCCAAGCAGGGGTCCGACCACCAGTAGGGGCAGGAGCTTTTGAATGTTAGCAACATTACGACGCTAGAATTCTCATTGAGGGATTGCTTACTTCGTGAGCCCCAGGCGGGGGTTCTCTCGGAGCCGCTGGAAGCGACCGGTGTCCTGCCTCCCTGCCAGTCTCCGTTGCCGGCACGTCCACCCCCAGGGGCGCCGCCCTGGCCTGGTCGTGGGCCCCGGCCATTGATGTCGATTTTGGCCCCCGTGTTCTTGTCCTTGAAGCTCAAATGGTCTTTAGGCACCGTGATAGTCTTGCTCTTCGTGTGCAGCTCTACCCGGGCGTGAGTGTCCGTAGCGTCTTTGACAATGCCAAGGAGACCCTTGTAACCGCCCTTTCGAATGATGACAGTCTGGTTGATGGCTCGGTCACGACCAAACGTCTTGGGCGGTGCCATTTTGCTCTCACCCCCATTAGGGTTGCGCTTGAGGGCCGGGTTCATTTGGTCCAGATTAGGCCCAGCTGACAGCACACGCCCGCCCTTGGCGGCAATAGTTGTGACATTGCCTGCCTTGGTAACGAACACACCGGCATTCTCGCTGTTATCGTTGCTGTGCAAGAATACGTAGGCACGATGAATGTGAATGATCTTGCCCTGACGCTGTTGAGCGCCGTACTCGCGGACAACGTCGTCGAGTCTGATCTCAGAGCCGTTTCTGTCGGCAGCCACGGCAACTTTCCTCTTTGGGAGCTTGTTGGCGATTTGCGAAGGCATGACCTGACGCGTGTCTCCGTTTTGGTCGAGGACAACTACCGACTCGCGATCGACCTTAACGATGCAGCCGACGGTGGTGGGATCCAGCTGAACCAGGTCAAATAACTCATACTGGCCCAAGGAGCCCTGACCACCGATATCGCTTGCCTCGCGAAGATCCTTGCTGAAGACCGTCACTTCGGTGTTGGTCTGGTCGGTCAAGAACGTGACACGATCCTCGGCGATTTTGACAACCATACCAACTTCGTCTCGGAATCGACTACCGCTTGTGACCTTGACGTGATCACCAATCCTGAACCGCTTTCTCAGACCCTTGGTTGGCACTTCAATGACCTGGCCTGCGAGGACTCCCTCTGTAACTTGCATTGTAACGATGTCACCCTGCACGTTGGTTGCTTTTCCAACAACACCCTTCTGCTCGCCCTCATACACTTCAATAACGTCACCGGGCAGATACGTAACGTTGATGTTACTATCCTTGAGGCTGGCTGCGAGAGCCTTGAGGTCGAGATTTTCAGTGCCATCCTCAGCGCCGGAAGCGAATCTGGTGACCTCCTCCAAGGTGGGGTTGACGTCTGTGACTACCAGTTGCTGAATCTTGATGTCCTTCACCTGGAAGCCATTTTCAAATTCGTCACCCATGTAAGTCCAGACCTTTGTGGTAGGGTTGCCCTGAATGTGTCTCGGGTGTCGTTTACGGGCCTCCGTTTCATTGAAAAGACGCTGAGGCGGTCTTGGTCCCGGCACCCCAATGGGGCGCTTTCGTTTGCCGTCGGACGTAATGGCGGCAAGCGCATCATCTCTCATACCATAGTCGAGACGAGGGATGAAGCGAACACGGGCTTCGAGGCCGTTCTCGGTAACATCGATGACCTGTGCCAGATCACCTGCATGTTTAGCCGGCTTGCGAAGTCTGACCCAGGCACCGGGCTCAAGAGTAGGTGTCTTGGTGACACGCAGCAGGTCAGGCATGTCTTTGATGTCGACGAGAATCATCTTGGACCGCGGGTAGACGTTGAGCATGCCATCGAGGGCGACCATGATGTCGGTGGAACGGTTGGCTTCAACGTAAATGTAACCCTTCATGACGGACGTCGGACCGCCACGTTCAAAGGCTGAGATGATGGCCAGCTCGTCCTTCGTACCCATTCTCTCCTCGATACGCTTCATGATGGAGAAAACGACCTCTCTCTCCTTGCCCTCCTTACACCTGACGGCCCAGATGGTGGGATCTTCGACGCTGGGCATCAAAAGGCGCTTCGGAACAACGGTTGAGTCACCGAAGCCTTTGGTAGGACGGCGGTTGCCGTAGCGCTGTCGAAGGATCTCGGCCTGCTTCTCTGCATCCATGCTCTGCTCCATCTCGCGCCGGCGATCTAGTTCACGGTGTCGTCTGTCATCATCTAGACCTCCACTCTCGGCAATGTCGTCGGGGTGGGCGTTGTCGATGAAGTCCTCTATTTCTTCGCCGTCTTTCTCCTCATCCTCGCCATCCTCTTCATCCTCGACTTCGGCCTCGATATCGAAGAAGACAGCGCGACGGTCTCTGCGGCGCTTGCGACGATGCCCCTGTTGGCGGCGGTGTTAGAAGTGTATCTTGCAAGGCAACACCGGACCGAAATAACCCGTCGAAGGGGGCGGGTGGCTGCCGGGCGCAGCTCAAGACAAGACAGAAGAGGTGACGGGCGCGACGTATCATGCTTACCTGTTGGACGTCGTCTTCGTCCTCGTCATCCTCATCTTCCTCCTCATCTTCGTTGTGGCCGCCCTCTTCATCATCTTGCTCCTCGTCGTCATCGTCATCATTTTGTCGAGATTTGGAGGTCACGGCCGCATCGTCGTAGTCTGCCGCATTGGGGCTACTGTCCCGCGCGTCACTCGCCGCATGCTTGTCGCCGGAGTCGTGGTCGGGCTCCTCGTCAGAGAGATCGGCGGGCGCTGGGTTGAAATCGTCCTCATCTTCGGAGTCGTCGTATCGGCTGTGGTCGTTAGAGGCCATTTTGGAGACAACGGTCGAGGTCAACGGCGTCAACTGCGATTTGAATGGCGAGGGTTCGTGTGAACCTGCTGGAGTAGCGGACTTGCAGAAGGAAGAAACAAAGTCGAGCGCAAGCCAAGATGTCTGGGACCACGCTCCTATTAAATATGTAAGGCACGACGGAGAAGAGGGAGGAGCCACCGGACTCTGGGCCACTGGATTGGAAGAGGAGGACTGAAAGTGAATCGGGACGAATTGAGGACGGAAAGCTCAGCCAAGGTTACCTTCACGCGAAGAAGGCCAGTTCATCCGAATACGGCTTAGCGTCACGGCCGGAGACACCTGAGGCAGCCTGACTTACCTTACCTCACCAACCTTGCAGCTACCAGGTGCAGCCAGTTGAATTGAGGTGGCCTGCAGTGCTGCAGGCAATCAGCCCGTGCAGCAGTGGGTCCCGAGCTGCCTTAGGTAAGGTACCTTAGGTAACGGTAGGTACTAGGTATCTACCTAAGGTAGGTACACTTCCAGCGGACGCCGCCATCTTAGGAACCTTACCTACCTAGGTACCTTAGGTACGCACACAACGCCCATGGAAAGGAACGTCAAGTGAAGGAAGGGCCCGAACTCTCGCAGTTCACCTCAAGGATTGAGCCGACCAATGCCTCGGCCATTGGATCGCAAGAGACTCTCATGTCATCCAGTCATCTCCTCTTCAAACAACTCGATTCGGGACCATTGATGAAACTCTTCAACCTCCCGTCGCGAATAACGCCTCGCACGAGCAATCCAACTACCCATTTCTGCGCTTTTGAAAAACAAAAAACAACTGGCAAATTGCGGAACACAGGATGAGGGCCATTGTGATGGACGAATTTGTCACTGTCAGTCCTCCGCGCGGTCAAGACTGGCTTGCACTAAGCCAGCCCAGGACTTTGACGAGATCAGAGTCTCCGAGGTAGACGGACCGGAACATCTGCCAGAGCAGATACTCGTACAGGTCAAGGCTGCTGGGGTCAACTACGTCGATACTCTCTATGTCCGTGAACCCAGCATCTCCGTGAACCCCCTTTGACTCAGCTGACCAACGGGGCTGTCGGATACCTAGGCCAAGGGGAAACATCAGAATAACCGGTCCCTGGTTCGGCCGCCGTTTGTCCTGGGCCTCGAGTTCTCGGGAGTCGTGCTCTCTGCGCCGCCAGCTGCGGGTTTGAAACCGGGCGACCGAGTTTTCGGTGCTCACGCGGGCTCGTACAGCGAGGTGATATCTCTGCCCGGCCCAGCTTCGGTGCACCGCATCCCCGAGGAATGGAGCTTTGCCGAGGCCGCTGGCATAGCTGCCACACTCCCAGTCTCCTATGATGCACTCGTGCTCCAGGCCGGCGTCAAAACCGGTCAGATTGTCCTCGTGCACGCCGCAGCGGGCGGGTTGGGTATCATGGCTGTTCAAATTGCTGCGGCTATGGGATGCCGGGTGATTGCAACCGCAGGGTCTCCCGAGAAATGTGCGGTGGCAGCGAAGTTCGGAGCTCACGCCTGCATCAACTACACCCAAGAGTCGGAATGGTGGAAAGGCGTGCTTGACTTGACCGGCGGCCACGGTGTTGACGTGGTATTTGACCCCGTCGGCCTCGTCGATCGTAGTCTGAAATGCATTGCTCACCGAGGGAAAGTGCTGATCGTGGGATTTGCTGGTATATCGGATACCATGGAACGAATAGCCATGAACCGGCTTCTTCTCAAACAGGTCTCACTAATTGGTTACGTGAGTCTTCCTTTTGTTTCAACGCTCATCATGACCTTTATACCTTGTCTACTTGATGCTAAATGATTTGGGCCGCCAGCGGTATGGCGAAAGCTCTAGGCGATACCCCGAGGAGCAGGACGCCATCTGGACTGGGCTTCAACCGCTGCTACAGAGCGGTAGAGTACGCCCGGCTGTCTATGAAATTAGCTATAACGGTCTCGAAAGTGTCCCTCGAGCGCTGAGAGATATGGCCGAGAGGAAGATCTGGGGCAAAGCAGTCGTCAACCTGGGAGTTGCCACAGCCCAACCTTCACGAGTCAAGCTCTGAATCTTGGGCGCTGAAGTAATATTGATGTCCGTTGCAGCCTGGTCGGTGCAAAGTAAACACCGCACAATGATTATGACATTTCGAGACCTCCCTTTCCCACTATGCCCGCCGGTATATAGCCATCCACCATTCCGTGATTTTCTTCCTGACCACCAACTGGGGAGCTACACTGCCTGTCTACCCCAGTTCAATGTTTTGGTTTGATCTTGGTTCGCAGACAATCTCTCCACCCACCCACACACCCACACACACACAGTTGGCCCAGGAACCCAATCCTAAACGCCAGGCTTCGCGATGCATTTACCACAAGTGACCAGCCAAGATCTATGAACAGGGTAGCAAGACGGTCAGATGACTGCCACTCTTCGCCATCACTCCCTTCAAACGCCGGACCGTCCGCATGTCTTGACGCCCCAGAGGCCCCTGCCGGCGCTAACGCCGAGCCACTCGCCTTGGTCGTTGGAGAGATGCGGCACCCATGCAAGGTTTCCGACCTCGTAGTCGCATTGCCAGCTGGCGAACGGGCTTCGTGTGCTGTCGGGTTGGCCGGCGCCATTGGCAGAGGGACCGCCGCCGAGAGAGTGATTGGTGTTGTAGACGTCCCAGAGCAGTACCTGGCAGTCGTCTGCGCCGGAGGCCAGAACACCCCGCTTCAAGGGTGACCACTCAATACAGTTGAGGGAGCCGCCGTGGCCTCGAAGCTCCAACAGAGCCTGGCCCGGGTGCCGCACGTCGAGGATGCGGATAACATTGGAGTCTTGCGCAAACGTCGCCAGCAAGTGGGTGTCGTGAGGTGACGTGGCTAGTCTCAGCAGGGGCGGGGGGTTGGACATGGTCTGCTGGGCGAGCGTAGGGCTAATCCGCCCGCCGTTGGCATCTACTGTTCAGGGTTAGCGAGGAAACACCGTCGACATTGGGTGCTAGGGAATATATACCTCGGTCGTCCTTGCCTGTGGGCTCGTATATGATTGTGCTGTGCTCGAGACTGCGCAAGTCGAACATCCGGACGCTGCCGTCCTGTCCACAGCTCACAAATACATCTACGCTGTTGGCGCAGAACCTCACATCGTACACCTCCTTGTCATGAGCAATCAATTGAGTCTTGGCCGTCAGGGAGGGAATGTCCCAGATTGTGCAGGTGGTATCTATGCTTGACGTAATGATCAAGCTAGGAGAGACAGTGTTCCAATCCAACGAGGTGAGGGGCGCGGTATGGTCAGGGGTTTTGGAGTTGGAGAGCAGCGCCAGAGGTGTCAGCTTCGTGACGCCAGGATCTCTGCCCTGCCGGTTGATGTTGTTGCTCTGCGAGACGGGGCTCTCCGAGGGCAGGGACCACAGACGTAGGTGGTCTCCCGAGGTGGCTAGAAGGTCGGTGGATTGCTTCTGCGAGGAGGGTGGCTCCCAAAGCAGGCGGGTGACAGGATACGAGTGTGTGGCTTCGGCGACTTTTGAAAACTCGAGGTTGAACTTGGGTGTCCCAGGCTGATAGACGTCGTTGGGGGTCGGCACCAGCTGGGTATCGAGGATTTGAATCTGGGGAGAAACGGGTCAGTACGGTCCAGGATCGACAAGGGCGGCAGGTGTGTAGTCATACAAAGTTGTGTCCGTCCTCCAAGTAGCTTCCAACGGCGAGCTTGCCAGCCCCGTTGCCCTGGGGGGGCCACTTGCACCAGTCGAAGGCGTAGAGGGCCCACGGGGCGAGGTAGTTGCTCGTTCCGGGTTGGGCGTTGGCAAGCTCATATGCGACGCTGCCAGGCACACCGTCTGACATGCCCGAATCGGCGCGAGGTCGGATGTCGGCGAGGCCAAGGGGGGTGTTGGAGATGTTCCGCTGCGAGCCGGGGGCGTTGTACTTTTGATCCGGGGGCGACATGAATTGAGAGCCAGAGCCGCTGGGTGTGGTGGGGGTGTAGGGGGCGAAGGTCGCGGCGCCCTCGTAGCCGGCGGCGGGAGAGGAGCGGGAGTAGCTGTGCGATAAGCTCAAGCTGGGGGGTTTCGAGGGCGTCTGGTAGTCCTGCGACTGCTGGGGCATGGAGGGCTGCATGGTGGCGAGGGTCGGCGCGGTGTTTGCGGTGATGGCGGGGGGACGACCACCGGGTCCGCCAGGTTGCAAGACGTTGGGCACCGACGATGTGGTCTGGAACTGGGGCCCGGTCGAGGAGGCGTGGTCCAGCTTGATCTGGGGAGCAGCGGGGGCGGCAGAGGAGGAGGATTCGCGGGGTGACAGCTGGGCGTGCTGGATCATGCAAGCAGGCATGTGCAATTCGTCGTGCTGGGACCCGTAGGTGGCGGTTCGTCGGGGGCCAGAGGGGGAATACGGCTGCTGCTGCTGCTGCTGGGGGTGGTGTTGATGCTGCTGTTGTTGTTGTTGCTGCTGCTGCTGCTGCTGCTGCTGCTGCTGAGGAGGAGGCTGCGGTTGCTGGTTCATGGCAGCGGCGGTGGAAGGGTGCGCGTGGGAGGACGAGGGGAGCGAGGGGACGGAGGGGGAAAGGCCCGGCGGCCCTGATGTCTCAGTCGCAGGGGAGCGGGACAGCGAGTAGGCCGAGTGCTGGTGCGGCTGCTGGCCATGGACCGGAAGCAGGGCGGCGGGAATAGAGGCACGCTGCTGCGAGGACGAGGGGGAGCGGGCGTGGAGGGACGGGGACGGGGAGTAGGAGTGGGAGTGGGAGTAGGAGTGGGAGTGGGAGTGCGAGGGTGAGGGTGAGTGTGAGGGCGAATGCGAGTAGGAGTGGGAGTGGGAGAGGGATTGCGGCTGGAGGGGGCGGGAGGAAGCGGAGTCGGGCGCGGGCGCGGGCGCGGGAGAGGCAGAGACTGAGACGGAGACGCCAGCGGCGGTGATGGTGCCGCGGCCGTAGTGGTTGAGGTGCTCGGCGTCGTCTTCGTAGTAGAAGTTGGCGACGGCGTGTTTTTTGGGCGCGGGGGGCCCAGACGCAGCGGGGGGCGCGGTCGCGGTCGCGGTCGCAGGGCCAGCACCGGGAGCGAACTGATGAGGAGGTGAAGTTGGAGAGGAGGGAAACGGCCGGCGCTGGTGGTGGTGGTGGTGGTGGTATTCGAGTTGTTGGTTCCGGGCGTACTGCGAGAGCTGCGAGTGTTGCGAGTGGGATGACGAGACAGTCGAGGTCGAGGGCGCCGGATTGGGCAGCGGCGGGCGGGCGCTGCTGCTGCTGCTGCTGGTGGTGGTGGTGGTGGTGGTGGTGGTGGTGGTGGTGGCTGCCGCGGCGGTTGCAGGGGCCCCGATGGAGCCCAAGGCCTGTGCCGCTTGATAGAGGGCCGAAGTTGCGCTGAGTCGATGCTGGTGACGCTGCTGCTGCTGCTGCTGCTGCTGCTCGCCGATGCTCTGCTGCGACGCCGACCGGCGATGGCCCAGGAAGTGCATGGCAACGTGAGGCGCCTCAAGGTAGGCGGGTGCCGTGTCGCCAGGCCACGCAAGGTACGGAGTGAGGCGAGGCAGGTTTAGACACCCGAGGTAAGGTAGGCAATACCGTAATAGATAGGTAGGTAGGGAGAGTGATGAAGCAGAGACAGAGAGAAAGAGAGAGAGAGAGAGAGAGAGAGAGAGAGAATGTGTGCACCTCAGGCTGGTCGAGCAGAGGTCGGACAGCAACACGAACAACAGCAACAAGGAGGGCCGATGCGACGATGCTGCGAGCACAGGGTAAGGTAGGGAGCACCTGGCATTGATGATCTCCAACCTCGCACTCGCCCTCGCCCTCGCCCTCACCCTCCTCGCCCTCCTCCTCGCCCTCCTCCTCGTCCTCGTCACGGCGGGAAAATTGCTCGACTACGGCATCACTCTGACTAATGGGCGGGCGACCGAGTTGATGGAGCCCGCGGACGCCCACGACGCGCTCTCTCCCTTGCTCCAACCTGGAAGCTCACCTCGCCGTCAACGACCCATGGCTCTCCCTCTACCTTGGCTGCCGCGCCTTGCTTGCTTGCGCAGAATGCAACACCTCACAGCTACAGCTCCCCAAGGGCGTGTTCGAACATCCGTGCCAGATGCCTGACCTGACTCTTCTGCGAGCCATGCCGTGGACGTCGAGACAGTGAGTGCCCGACCCCAAAACCAAACACAATCAAGAAAAACACATCCAGGCCCTGCCCTTCAGAAGTGCAGTGCAGTGCATACATACTCCGGCTGCCCAAGCCGATGGCACAATAACTGGGCACAAGTATAACTCAACTGCGCGTAGGGTCGACTGAGTAAGGTAGGTGGCTTAATTGACTTTACCTACCTACCTAAGGTACCTTACCTACTACCTTAGGTACCTACCTTACCTACATGTGCCTAGGTAGCTAGGCAAGGTAGGTAGGTCCGTGCTCCCATTTCGCTTAACGGTCCTATTCTATTATCGGGGCTGCTGACTCACGCAACTCCTTTTGGAACTTATCTAGTTGCACCCTTACCCAGGTACCCATCGCATAGAAGTCACCAGGCGCGATAAGGCACCTTACGACCTCCCGGTGACGTCTGTCTAGAACGAGACAAGTGCCGCCCCGTGCCAACTGTGGCACATGCCCAGAGCTTGTGAGCTCCTGCTTGCACTACCTAGGTAGGTAGTCATACCTCCCGTCCCTACCCAAGGCAGGTAGGTACCTTGCCTTACCTCATGTCACGCACGACAGATTCCTTCCGCTCCCATAGCAGCCCGTCGCCGTTGAGGCCACACTGCATTATCTGATTCCGTCAGGGACTTCATTCCCATGTTCTACCTCCCCTTCACTCCTGGCAGCTTGCTTACCCGGGTACCCATCTAGTACCTACTTAGTCAGAGTCTCCTGCGATTTCAACGCTCCGTGTGCTGCCGTTCCTCCCTGTCTACGCCATCGTCGCGCTGCTCCGAACCACTTCTCCTATCGCCACGACGGCAGCAATAACAGCATCAATGTGCATTGATGGCCCCAGACTCGCCCAGATTCCTTGATCGACTCTCTCCGAGCCGCAAAAAGTCGCCCAGATTCCTTGATCGACTCTCCCCGAGCCGCAAAAAGTCGCCCATATTACCGCTTCACATATCCCACGGGAGACGAGCGACCGACTACGATCTCGACGACTTATCCCCACGACCCGAGCAAGTGCTGCTGCTAGAATCGCCGCAATCCTCTACCCCCATGTCCAGAATCCGCTCCCCTTCGCCGGTCGACCCGTGGGACGATGATCCGTTGAGTCCTGCAGGCTCCGTCTCCAAGCTCAAGCCCAAGGCCATGTTTGCCGGGCCCCCTCCACCAATAGCCGCCTCTGTGCTGGTTCAGCCAGCTTCACAAGCGAGGCGCAGTTCTCGGGAGGCATCGGGAGAGAGCGGCAATGGCCACAATACCAGAGGGATGGCTTCGAGCCGAGTCACGTTTGGAAGTGTGCTATTCGAGCAGACCTCGCGCAGTACAAGCTCGTCTCGCGTCGACTCGGTTTGGCGGGCCTTGCAACATCGAGAACGCGCGCTTCAAAAAGAGGTGCAGCATTTGCTCGACATGCAGGCTACAGGACTCGTATCTGGTAGTGAGCCGTCCGACGCCTCGAGCGCCGTCGGTCTTGACACGTGGAGTGACTCTGGGAGCAGCACTCCGACTGGAACCTTTTACTCTACGGCAACATCCAGATCACGCATGATGGCCTCGCTAGATCCGCCAGTGCGCGCAACTCCTCGCGGCGACATCATACCTGTACGACAGCCCAAGGCGCCAAGACCTCAAGGACTTCAAAGTGCGCGCCATGGGCTTCGACGATCGCTGGCGGCTCTGACCGAACTGAAGAGTGAGGAGAATGCTTACATCGAGTCAGCATTGTCCCAGCGCAAGAGAGCTCTTGGGTACTTGGAAAAATTAGATGCGCGCAGGACCAGCATCTCAGCGGAGCTTCACAATCTAGCAGACGACGACGACGAGCCACTGGCAAAGGAGCTGCAAGGTCTGAACGAGCAGCACGAATCCTTGGGGATTGAGATCCGCGAGCTGGAAGAGAAGTTGGTCGGGATGAGGAACCGCCACCGATGGCTTGAGCGTAAGATGGAGGATGTTCGTAACCGCCGAGAGGCTGGTTTGAGCGGATATAGAGGCGCTCTAAAGGAGGTCGAAGGAGAGGTCACCTCCCTGCTGCGCCACCCCCCGCTCGAACCGTTGGACCCTGACGTCATTGAAGTTGTATCGCGAAGCGATCTAGGAACTGCTAATGGTGCAAAAGACCCGCCGGGAGGCGCTGAATTCTTCCGCCTGATACCCGCGCGGCGTACGTTGAGCATGGCAAGGGACTGGTGGGAAGGCGAGATCGACTTTCTGCAAAGGCTCAAAGAGCAGGTCGACAAGGACCGGGAGGCGCTCAATCAGGGTGCGGCTCTGTGGCAGGAGACCATTGAGCTTGTCACCACCTTCGAGGCGGACTTGCGAAAATCCATGGGCAGTGCTAGTGCGGCAAAGGGCAAACATACACTGCGCACGCAGCAGGAAGCTGTCGAACCTCTGTTACCAAGGATGGGCAAGGTCATCCTAGAGCTCGAAGAACACATGCGCACAGCAGAGCGGAATAGCTGGAATCTCTTGATTTGTGCAATCGGCGCAGAGCTTGAGGCGTTCCGTGAAGCCGAACAGCTGCTACGTGGAAGTCTCTCTCGGCCCAAGCTGGACGCCGGCGAAGTGGAGGAACCTTGGCCGAACGGTGATGGCCCCGACGAAACTGTGCAAAGGAACGTCGCCGGGGCGAGTCCGCCCGAGAGCCAACACGACGAGAGTGACAACGAGGTGCCGCCTGATTTGCTCGTATCGCGCCTAGAAGAACACGAAGAAGGGCCTCCTCACGTCGACCTTCATCAAGCAACGTCCAGACGAGACAGTGACAATGAAGTCCCGCCAGAGTTCTTGGCAGAGCACAGCAACGAAGGCAGTCTAGACTGAAGTGGCCAGACAGCACTGTTCTTGGATCCGGACTGGGCCGCATTAACAAAGCATGGGTACCGGAGGAGCTGCGGGGAGGACCCGTAAGCGATCAATCACCATGGGCAATTGAGACAGTTTGCATCAAGGTATGGCAATTGAGAATGGGATTGGGTAAAATAGGATAGGATACCCCACGACATTTGGCTAGAGACGGCGTTTATCGGAATGCGCAGGAATCGAAATGCATCAAGCCCACAGTTCCCGTCCCCATGTGTTCCCCGTCACGAGGCAGAACCCTTCTTCGGGGCAGGTAAAGCTGGGGGTACGTACAAGGCGACCTCTACTGTGGCGCACTGGATTGGTCGGTAACCTCGGCTATGTCTGTGTTTTGCAATGAGGACGATCCCGAAAGTGGGGTCCAAAGATCCGGTTGTAAGGATACACGGGGTAGCATATGCCAGAGGCTTTTATAAAGAAGAGCTCGGTGACAAGAAACCCGCCCCGTTCACCCAGTTCGATACCGCCTTGAAGTCCATATAGCCAGGGGCACGAGTTCCTCCGAAGCCGCCCATCAACGCCATCGGGGAAGAGCGTCGACCGAGAACGAAATACACCCAGACGAGAACGCCCACTCGAACTGCAGGATCACCTGAGCCTCGTCAAGAGACGTTCACGTGCCAATTTTTTTCCCCCTAATTCAACGGAAGGACGCGGATGGGTGGGAAAGTCGTTTTGTGAAATCGTCGCAACATTGGGATTCGCGGGGAGGGGAGCAAACTTTCGAAATCCTTCTACCGCGTCCTCTCGAACCAGCCGCTTGAGCCAGCAATCGCAACCGACTGGTCCATCACCCACTCGCCGACACCGAGATACTTGTCGATCCACTTCGAAACGTCCTTGTTCTCGCCGGCGGCTCTGTCAGTCTTGAAACTAGGTCTGGCGGTTCCCAGGATGGGCGCATGTCAGTTGTCAACGCATTCATTTACGGGGGTTGTATGCCTCTGCTGGCGTATGTATCGTCAAGGCCGGGTCTAGAAACTCACGTCAGGCCGGTTGAGCGCTTCATGCCGGCGAGGAAGGCGGAGACTGCAGCGAGACAGGGTCAGCGAGTGCCTAATGAGCGGGCAGAGGGAGGGGGAAAACCAACAGAGAACCGCGTCGAACGCGTAGTGAGTCAGACGCCCAATCTTCGACCACAGGCCCAGAGTCAGCAAGTTGAGGAGCTACATGGAGGTTAAGACTGCGCAAGCAAGTCAGAGGGCCCGGCACGGAGCGAGCACGACGATGAGCTCGCCTCCCGGCCAGACGGGGTTTTGGGCGGCACCAACCATCTTGGATACTCAGCAAGGTGTGTTTTGATCGTTTCTTTCTCTTTTGATATCGTTTGGTGTTGAAGCCGTATTTTGGCCCTGCGCATTGGGGGGAGTGGTTTCCGTTGATGTCGAGGAGGCGGTATCGCAGCCGGGTTTGGAGACAAAGGGTGTTGTCATGCGACAAGGCTTGCCTGGACACACGGGTGGACACCTGAACCTGAGCGGCCGATGCGAATGGACCCCCCACGGGAGGCTGGGACAGCTGAGTGGTGCAGCAGTGCTGTGCGGCGTGCCTGGGCGGCTGGTGCAGAGCTCGAGTGGACTGTGCACCTGGGACATGACGGGATGTGGACGGGATTGGCTCCAAGTGGGGCAAGAGTGCGATTACCTCAGCGTTTCCTGTTAAGAACATGTGTTGTTTTGAGTGCAATTCATCAACGGCGCCGTTGTCTCATCCATGCCACTCGCATGGCGGCCCGCGATAAGGCACTGGCTGGAGAGTGACGCGACTCGAGCCCGAGATATCGGGACAGTTTGATTCGCGTCACCACCAGCAATTGGATTGGAGCGTCCGAATCTCGGACCGGGGCGGACCAGGCCAGGTCAGGCCAGACCAGACCAAAGCAGGACGAGGACGGGGCAGGGTGGCAGAGACGGAGGACTTTTGCTCCTCCGCGGCCCAAGAGGACGTGGACTCCAGTGTCGAGTTCCATTGTCAGCTGGAGAGCTGCCAATTGCCTTTTGGTGAGGTGCGAGCATTGAACCCTCCGTCCCATGGAAGTGGACCAGGGGCCCCTCAGAGTCCCGTCTCCACCGACGCTTTCCACTTTTTTGTTCGTTTTTTAGCTGGCGGGGAGCCCTGGGGCCCTGGACGTGGAGGGGCTTGGAGGGGTCGGGCTGGCGCTGCCGTTGGAAAAAGCTGTGTGTCAAAAGCATGAGCTCTGGTTTGTTGAGTGTTTGAGGCTTTGTGGCCCAGCCCAGGGAAACGGAGCCCCCGTACCTGCCCTGGGTAGGTACCTAAGTAAGGATGGACTCGGCGACTCGCAGCCAGCAAGGGAAGGGGAGACAGAGAGAAGAGAGGAAGGAAGGAAGGGGGGGAAAAAAGGGAAAAAGCGAAGGAGGGGAAAGAAGGGCCAAAAAGAAAAAAAAAAGGAACCAAAAAAAAAGAGGCCGAGACTAGACAATGTCATTGAAATCCCTCACCACCCCGTCCCGCCGTCTCCGCCGCCGCCGTCTTCTCTCTCGGCCCTCCCACTGTTATCGCCAGGTTCCTCCCGTCTCTCCTCTCTTCTCTTGCATTCTTATTTTTATCCTCCCAGAAACGCCCTCCGATTCAAAAACCACCAGACGTTCGACGACGACACGCTCGAGCATCGACGAGAAATAAATAGCAGCCCAGCCACATCCGGCACCGGTAAGTCGCATCACATCGCACCGCATCGCACCGCACCGCACTTCACTGTCTCGCTCCCCGCCCCCTGCTGTTTCTGCCTCTGGGCCTGTTTCTGTTTCCTCCGTCGCCCTCTCTGGGGCTCTCCATTTTTTATCTGTCCCTGGCCGTCTCTCTGGCCTGACCTCACCTCACCTCACCCGGCATGTTGCCTCACCTTGGGCCGGCTTGGTATTCTATTTACGTGTGCCGGTGTACCTGGCACAGGACGTGCGTGCCGGACGGTGGGAGGGCACCCAAAAGGGTCGGACATGAGGGGAGGTGAGGTGAGGTGAGGTGAGTTGCGCACACCCCAGCAGGGAAAGGTGAGGTGAGGAAGGGACGAGGGTGCTGTCACAGGCACCTCATGTTGGTGGGGCGCGGCCCTGTCGCTGCTGCTGCTGCTGCCAAAGCTGCTTGCCGCGTTGGCTGATGGCATTGGATTGGATGGCTGCCCGCCTGCTGTTGCCCCTCGTTGCTTCCCGTCCAGGTTGAGGTACCGCAAAACTGCCCCTCAATTCAACGCAGTCGGGTCGCAGCACCGTCGGCCACCAACACCACCACCACCATCAGAAGCACCGACACACCACCGCCGACCGGACACCACTACCACTACCACTACCACTGCTGCTGCTGCGCTTCTCGGCCTCGCTTCCAACTCGCAGAGGTGCTCTCAAGTACGGCAGCAAATTGTGTCCCTTCCTCCCACCTCGTGTCTCGTCCTACGTCCGGTGTCTTGTCACTGTCTCCCCCGTCCTTCAACAAATCCCTTGGTTGAGCCTCCCTGTCTGCATAAATCTTGCACTGAGGGTCTCACCCATCAATCAGCCTCCTCGCGTTTTTTTTATAAAAAATCTCTCACTCCTCCTCCCCTCTCTACTTGGCCTTCCGTCTTCCTGATCCTCCGATCTGCCCTTCTCTCTTGCTCCCTCCACCCACGCCCGATCTAACGGCTGCTGCAGACCCTGCCTCGTCTCGACGCCAGTTTCGATCCCCCCCTCCTCCATAACCATCCGCCAGAAATCTTCACCATGGCTGCCACTGCCCAGGACCACCTCGACGTCGGAGGCAAGATTGCCTGGCTGTCCAGCCTCGACACGGCCTACCAGCCCGAGAAGAACTACCGCCGCTCCTCCATCATCTGCACCATCGGTCCCAAGACCAACTCTGTTGAGGCCATCAACGCCCTGCGAAAGGCTGGTCTGAACGTCGTGCGCATGAACTTCTCGGTAACCTCTGCCCCCCCCCCCCCCCCCGCAAGTCCCTGCAATCCGCTGACCTCTCGCCCACCAACAGCACGGCAGCTACGAGTACCACCAGTCCGTCATTGACAATGCCCGCGCTGCCGAGAAGGCCCAGCCCGGCCGTCAGGTCGCCATCGCCCTCGATACCAAGGGCCCCGAGATCCGTACCGGTAACACCAAGAACGATGAGGACATTCCCATCTCCGCCGGCAAGATCATGAACTTCACCACCGATGACCAATACGCCACTGCCTGCGACACTGACAACATGTTCGTCCTCCCGTCGCGACAGTCCTCCACCTCCGCTAACCGTCCTGCCATAGGTATGTCGACTACAAGAACATCACCAAGGTCATCGAGCCCGGCCGCATCATCTACGTCGACGACGGTGTCCTGGCCTTTGACGTCCTCAAGGTTAAGGACGACAAGACCGTCGAGGTTCGCGCCCGCAACAACGGCTTCATCTCCTCCAAGAAGGGTGTCAACCTGCCCAACACCGATGTCGACCTTCCCGCCCTTTCCGAGAAGGACAAGAACGATCTCAGATTTGGCGTCAAGAACAACGTCGACATGGTCTTTGCGTCGTTTATCCGTCGCGGCCAGGATATCAAGGACATTCGTGACGTCCTCGGCGAGGAGGGCAAGCACATCCAGATCATTGCCAAGATTGAGAACCGCCAGGGTCTCAACAACTTTGAGGAGATTCTCCAGGAGACTGACGGTGTCATGGTCGCCCGCGGCGATCTCGGTATTGAGATCCCCGCTGCCGAGGTCTTCGCCGCCCAGAAGAAGATGATTGCCCTCTGCAACAGAGCCGGCAAGCCCGTCATCTGCGCCACTCAGATGCTCGAATCCATGATCAAGAACCCCCGTCCTACCCGGGCCGAGATCAGCGATGTTGGCAACGCCATCACCGACGGTGCCGACTGCGTCATGCTTTCCGGCGAGACCGCCAAGGGCAGCTACCCCAACGAGGCCGTCTCTGAGATGCACGAGGCCTGCCTCAAGGCCGAGAACACGATCCCTTACGTTTCGCACTTTGAGGAGATGTGCACTCTGGTCAAGCGCCCCGTCAGCGTTGTTGAGTCTTGCGCCATGGCCGCTGTCAGAGCTTCTCTTGACCTGAACGCCGGCGGCATCATCGTCCTCTCGACGTCTGGCGAGTCTGCCCGCCTTCTCTCCAAGTACCGCCCCGTCTGCCCCATCTTCATGGTCACAAGAAACGCCTCCGCATCCCGCTACGGTCACTTGTACCGCGGTGTCTACCCCTTCCTGTTCCCCGAGGCCAAGCCCGACTTCAGCAAGGTCAACTGGCAGGAGGATGTCGATCGCCGCATCAAGTGGGGTATCGAGCACGCCCTGGAGCTCAACGTCGTCAGCAAGGGAGACCCCGTCGTTGTCGTCCAGGGCTGGAAGGGCGGCATGGGCAACACCAACACCCTGCGCATTGTCAAGGCCGACCCGGAGCACCTTGGCCTCGGTATGTTGTAATTGAGGGGCGTGTGAGGGCAATAAGGAAAAATTGTTGTTGGCGTACGGGAGGATTCAAAGTACCTAGTTAAACCCTGATAGACGATGATGGGCCCTGAAGCCCTTGATGCGAGTATGAGCTACACAAATGAATAAACAAGATATCACTTTCTAGCCTTTCCCTCGCCGCTCTCTACCGTGTCAGTCTGATGTCAGTGTTGAGACGACCTCTTTTGGTTCGGACGAAACATGTTAGGCTTAGGTCTGCCTGTCGCATGGTTTGTCGCAGATTCAGTCTGGTTGCTCTGACGAAGTTCATCCGGTATCCGTCGCTCCCCCCTGACCCTGCTTGTAAGCACATTGAGTGAGAGTGAACTTGGTACATTTTTTCAAGCCAGCTTGCCTCAGTACGTCTACGTGTGCTATATGTCTTTCAACCTTTCAGGCTTCCGTTTTACAAATCCTTCAACTCGTAGTTCTTGCGAAGATATTCGCCGTATTTGGTAATCAAAAATGGGACGGGCACCATTGCTGCAGCGATGAAGCCCAGGACGCTGTTTCCCCAGCCTACCCCCAGATCCTCGTACATCTTCAACCCAGCAAGGGGCAGCACCGCACCGGCCACAGATCGAACAACCGCATTGGCTGCGAGCGCTGATGCAGCATAGATGGTGAAGGCATCAACGAGATAGAGCTGCAAGGCCATGAAGATGATGAGGTTCCCAACGCCAATGACGGCAGTGCCGAGGATCGGCGCGATCCAGTGCACTTCGTACTCGGCGGTCCAGCCATAGATGAAAAGGCCGGCCGGAAGGAAGAAAGCGCCAGCCGGAAGGGCGACGAGCCTGTATTCGGGCTTCATGCCTTCGCGGGCCGTGCCCGCCGCGTCGGCGATGGCGTCTGCCTCGGCCGCTTTCTTCTTCATGTACTTGTCGGAGGTGATGCTGAAGAATACCACACCGAACATGGAGCCGACGCCCAGACCTAGGAAGGCGAGCCCGGCGGTGCCGGCGCTGAAGTTATATTGCAACATGAAAACGGACGTGATGGAGGTGAACATGAGGTACAGGTATCCGTAGACCACGGCGATGTATAGGCCACTGGCTTCGTGTTAGCGAGACTGCGATGTTCCCGGGGGCGGTGGCTGGCTAGGTGTGGACGCACAATATTTGAGTAATCGGCGAGAAACAAATCATCTTCAATGGTCTGAATATACCCCTCTGTTGTTTTGTCGTCAGCAAATGACCCATTTCAACCGAGAAAATGCAACGATGTGAGGCGTACCTTGAAGTAATCGGCGGATGAAAGTCCAACATCGAGTTTCGAGCGGAGGAGATCGTTTCCGGTCGCCTTGCGTAACCTCTTCACCTTGCGGTCGAGGATGACCGCCGCATACGTCTCGCGGAGGAACACGACCATGATGATGCTCAGACCACCGGAAACCCCAACCAACAGCCAGAAGACGACTCTCCAGCCCTTCGCCTCGGACAGAAACCCGCCCGCGACGGGACCTACGATGGGACCCAGCAGGGGACCTATCGAGAAGACGCTCATCGCGGCTCCTCTTTTTTCTTGCTTGATCATGTCGGCGATGGAGCCTCCGCCGTTGGTGATGGGGCAGGAGCCGAACACGCCGGCGAAGAAACGAAAGACGATCAGAGCGTTGAGGGTCGGGGCCAGCGCGGCGCCTATGTTGAAGCAGATGAAGCAGATGTTGCAGACGTGGTAGACTATCGTTCGTCCGTAGATCTCACTGAGCGGCGCGCAGAGAAGGGGCCCAGCGGCGAAGCCGAGAACGTAGACTGGCGCATCGTTAGTTCGCCCAAAAGTGCCCGTCATTGACGGCGATGAAACCGGATACCCACCAGAGACGACAAACGAGGCCAGGTACGTGCTGTTGTTTTCAAATTCTTTCATGAGCTCCGGGACGCCGGGGGCAAAGATGGCTATGGAAACACACAATCAGTTCGCCGTCGTCTGCTGTCGACAAAGGGGTATGACATACACGATGCCAGGGGAGTGACGAAGGTCATGGCGCTGATCAAGGCACAGGTCATGGCCTTCCTCCATGATGGCCAGTTGTATGGGTTCTCGGGGTCGTCAGGGCCGTCCCACCATACTACGTTCTCGTCCTCGGAGCTTTCAGCACCGGTGTCGCCGCCGTCTACTGTATCCGGACGGCCTTTCTCGACGTCGGCCCGCCCGCCGTCGCTGGTCGTCGACTTGCGTGCGGTGGAGGCTCGTCTCTGACGGGCGATGGACTGCCTCCTCTTCAACTCGCCGCGCTCGTCGAGAACATAGCCCAGACTGGAGGGGATGTCGGCGTCATGGCCTTCGGCATAGGCCTCTGCCGTCTTCTCTTCTCTTGTGGGCTCGCGTTTCAGGGTGCGAGACTGTTTGGCTTCCAGGTCCTCGTGGCTTGTTGCGCGACTTGCCGCATGCTCATCGGGGGCTTGCCCCGTCTCTTTTACTGTTGGCTCGGGGGCCATGGCTTTGTATCAGTTGGTCTGTGTCGTTCATAAGCGGTCATTATCCTGTAATAGCCAAGTACTCAGCAGAGACTAGGGGTTTAGGGGTATTTATCAGGTATCAGGAGAAGTTCTCAACAGGGAAGAGTGCAGTGACGGTACGGCAGGAGGCCTGTAAGAGTCGAAGTACATGACGGATATGCGATGCGATCTCCGTGGGCTCTTGGCATCGAGATGTGCCATTGGATCCAGGCGCCGGCCGGCAGCTACCCGACAAGATGGAATGATGGTGTGGGAAATCGGCGAGGGTATACTTACAGGGTAGCGCAACAGGGGAGTGGGGATGCGAGCATCAGGTAAGGCCCGGATGACTCGTCGGAGAATTTATGAGGGACTTGAAAGTCTTTGCCAGATGGGAGTGAGCAGTTGAGGTTTGCCGACCTTGGTTCATCAATCCTCAAGAATCAGACCATGTGCAGCAGCGACCCCCCGCCAGGAGTGGCTTAGTGGTGATGAAAGCAAAGAAGGAGAGGCAGAACGGGAGAAAGACCGGAAACGAGGCTCAAGGTAATGCGACCCTTCTCCTTGCTCTTAAAGGGTCTGGACGGGCCCGTTTTCGGCCCCTCGGCCACCAGGGATCTTACGGGGCCCCGGGCCATTGTGCTGACCGTTGCGTTGGGACTTTCGGCCAAAGAGAGAGAGAGGGAGAAGTGTGTGTGTGTGAGAGAGAGAGTAACATCGACCGAAGGAGATGATCACACCACCACGTCCCGCTCCGCAGCGAACCCTCGCTACCTTAGCTTCCCTTGCCGGATCGGCGAAGAGGGGAGGGGAGAGCAAGAACCTGGGGTCTAGCGCAGCGGCTGTCCAGTCCTCAAGTCCGACCCGAAATCCGTGTACGAATCGGGGTACACCGTGCTGGGTCTGGAGAAATCGGACTCGTGGACCTTGGACCGTGGACGAATCCCGTAACGAAGCCGTGCCCAATCTCGTGGCCGCGTTCGCTTACGTTGGCGCAGGCATCGGCGTCGATAGCCCGAATCTGGCCCGACCCGGTCGTCATGTCTATCCCGGGGTGCAGACGCGTCTTTCGTGAGTAAGATCTCTCTGCCGTCGTGTTCAACACTCTGGGTCCCTGGCCTCTTTGGCGACGAATCAGACCAAGAGGTTGCTGCATGTTATCCCCGGCTTATTTCGCTAAATCCGTCGCCCGAGCAGACTGTTCCCAACTTCTCCCTCGTACGACGCGGCGCGGCGTCCCCGAACCTGGACAAATGGGTTTCCGTCGCACGCGGCAGGAGCATTCAAGGCAAACTAAGGTAGTTGCATGGGGTTACTCTCCCCATTGGATTGATTGCCGTCGCCCCGGGCGCTGTTTCAGGCCAGGGCCGGAGGAGCCCCGAAAGGCGGACGGACCCGGCGGCCCACCTGTCGCCGGAGTCCAAGTGCGGCCGTCTCTGAAGGTCCGCATATACACTTTGCTCTGCGCTGCTCCCCGTGGCCGATCCATGGGAATGGTAGAATAAATTGTGCCAGTCCAGGCTAGTTTCTCTCTCTAACTGGGAGCCTTTCAGCTCGAAGTCTTTCAGGCTCTGGTAAAAATCGGTCCAGGCCTTTGACAAGTGCAGGGCAGACGACAGCAGCCCAGAATGGGACAGACAAAGTCACTCGGCCTTTCAAGAGATGACGACTCCATTGTGCCGTCCAGGTATAATCATACCCACGGCATAGAAGAAAAGAAGCTTGCTTGCACATGAGATGGCGTGGGACGTGGGGGGAGAGAAACCCACATCAGTTGGGTGAATCCTCAACTTCCTGCGGCAGACAATGACGGAGCCACGGTCCTGGCAAGAGTAACGCGGGCTCGCAAAAACATGAGATGGGCCTTTTGTAATACTAGCAAGCCAGATGCAGCCCAGGAGCCTTCAGGCCTTTCCATCTCGCACACTAGGCAGCCCTCAGCTGTCTTCCACCATGCTCACCGAGAAGATCCTCACTCGACACTAAGACAGCAACAGCACACACACAAAGAAATCTCACTCTTCTCAACAACAACTTCTGCGTACGACGACGGCAATCTGATCAAAATACAAAGCCACAAAATACCCCCTAAAAACCAAAAGAAAAAAACCTTTACTCAAAGGCAAAGGCACGTACCTACCTGAGAACACCACCACACTACGCCTTCAACACCTCCACCGCCTCAAAAGCGAGTCTTTCATCACCACACCTTCCTTACTCAGTATTTCGTGGAAACACTAACAAAATGGCAGTGGAATATCCAAAACTGAGGAAGAAAAAGTCGCTGCGCCAGATGAGCCACATCTCGACGCCTCTCCCTCACCCCTTCCCAGCCGCCCTGCCTTCCAAGGCAGCCCGAAGGCTGATGGATCCCCCAGATTCAGGATGGCCGGAGGCACCACGAAAGAATCTCCCTGCATGGGATCGAGTTATCGACGTCGTGTACCACAAGTACCATCGAGGTCAAAAGCCCGGTGGCCCCATTGGCACCTTTGCCAAGTCCGTCGCGCTGTTCTTTGCCGGCCACGGTCGGACTCAAGACCAATCCCCTTCGTCGCCGTATCTCAGACTCCCCGCCGATTTGCGCTTCAAGATATGTCAGGCTGTGGTCTTGGAGCATAGCTCCGAGCTGCCAATCTCCCTCACCCACGGTCGATCCACGAGAGAGGTTTGGAAAGACGACGAGTTCTCCTCGCTCGCCGGCGCCTTGCAACCCCTGAAACCCTACATGAGCGCCTCGTTTGCCCTTCTAGCAGACTTCAAGGTAGCTTTCCTCATGTTGGAAAGATTCCACGTCACATATTCCCCGTTTGTGAACACGTACTTCGATCCTCTGGCGACCCTATGGTACAACAGATACGGCCACTTCATGCAGGACATTGTTCTCGAGCTCGACATGACGCGCCTCGGCTTCGGCCCTGGAAAACAGGCCCACAAGCTCCGCGCGGGCACAATAAACCTCGACACCCTTCTCAAGACGTTTGTCGAGACGCAGCTCAAACGCCACTCGCCGCTCAACAGCCTCGTTCTTCTCTGTCGGCGATTCTATGGTCAGCGTCCGCTGCTATCTTCTCAAATTCCGACGGATACAGCCGGTTCAACCTCGGACAGCCAAGTCGAAGTGGCCGAGCCAAACCCGGCGCGGGCGGCGCAGAAGGCCGGAACAGGCGTCTACTACTGTCCGGACGGGGCACTCCAGGTGTGCGAGCCGCTCGTAAAGCTGGAGGGCTTGATCGACTCGATGCGCCTAACTGGCTTCAGCAATCAATACACACACTCACTTCTGCGTCGCATCTTCCAGATCTCCGAGACCAAGGCCGACCTCAAGAAGCACTCATACCGAGTGGCACCTTCCTCCGTCTGGCCGCGACTTGCAGGTCAGTCATCGTGGATCGACACGGGAAACGGCACGATCAGGCTGGACGACCATCGGCGAGAATACCTGCGTGGACTCTACTCCCCCGAGGGTGCGATTCAGCTTCCGCCGCCGTACTTTGACCAAGTCACGGGCCTCACGTCCATTCGCGCGCCACTCGAATACATGGACGAGGATTCTGAATGGAGCAGCCTTTACGAGCGACCTGCAAGCCGTATGACAACAGCCCCCAAAAAGGCTAAGAATGCGGTGGTTGACGATGTCGAGTACCCTGAAAAGAGAATGCAGGGCTTGGTGCACAAGATTCGACGAAGCATCTCGAAGCGAGAGCCTGAGGCTAGGTTTTCGCTGGATCGACACTTGAGGGAAACAAAGTCGTCAGAAAGGGGATCGCTCGAGAGGGCGTCTACGTATTCCGGAGGCAGTAAGCGAAGCTTGAAAGGACTGTTCAAGACGGAGGAAGGCGGCACGAACAGCCTCAATCTGGAGCAAACGGCGGAGCGATAGGGCCAGCAGACATCAACGTGAAATAGAACCTGAGAGGAGAAGCCGCACCGCCGCTTTCGATGCAGGGAGGAAATAGTGATGTTATTGGACGAGAGATTGCAATGAGGTTGACATTGACTTTGAACACTGAGGTCTGGGTCTGGGAACGGGCGGGGCGTTTGTCTCACCAGCGGGAGGCTTCGGTGTGGCTCGGTGAAGATGGTGGACCGAGCCGTGTCGAACACAGTGTATTGACGTCAGCACACCTTGAGCCAAAAGAACGGGGGGGGGGGGGGGGGGGGGGGGGGGGGGGGGGGGGGGGGGGGGGGGGGGGGGGGGGGTGGGTCGGGGCCGGGGGGCCCCCCCTTTTTTCGTGGTCGCCCCACCGGCCCCAAAAAAAAAAAAAAAACCCCCCCCCCCCCCCCCCCCCCCCCCCCCCAAAAAAAAAAAAAGGGCAGTGAAAACCCCGCGATTGGTGACCTTCTCGGGCTGCGACTGCCCCACCATCAAGATTCAAAGCTTCGTCAACCTGACTGCCTCACCTCACGCCCAAGACCGTCAAGAGCGTCAGACTCCGAAATATTCGCTACTGTCCCCTCAGAACGATCAAGATGACGTCGCGCGTCCCCAACAACTTCAACGCCGAGGAGGCCGACAACCTCGAGGATGTGAGTATCCGTCTGTAGCCCCTCTCCTGACCAACGACCCGATGCACTGACCCCGATCCTCTATTGCGAACTTAGATCGAGAAGCAGTTCGCTGTCAAGGGTACCTTTCGCCAATCGAAGACGAGATCGGGCGCCAAAACACTGACACTCGCGCAGCTGTCCAGCACATGGAGACCTACTGGAACATTCTGGAGAAGGTCAAGGGCTCTACGCTACGCCTGACCAAGATCGACGACGAGATCTACGAGCACCTCAAGCAGGACTTTCCTGAATTCGACCCCGCCGCGACCATAAACGAAGACGAAATGAAGAGCAAGGGCGGCAAGGAACGCTGGCGCAAGTTCCTGATGGCCTATGAGAAGAAGGTTGACGACTACAACTTTGGCACCTTGGTTCGCGCCAACCCCAAGTTCGAGTACGGCCAGAACGACGTCATTTTTGGTACGGTTTGGTGAAGACACAACTTCTTCTTTGACATGAGGTCATCTAATTCAGAACTAGTCCCCCGCATGCAGTTCTACGCTGTCGAGATCGCCAGGTATGTTCAGGCAGCCCGTCGAATGCTTATGCTGAGACTGACACGCCCGCTGTCAGAAACCGCAACGGTCTGAATGACTGGATCTACGAGAAGGCGCAAGCAAACAAGGCCTCCAGCTAAACCGATGCCATACGAATTCCAGTTCCAGGCCCGATGATGACTGCACGCCGCCATAATGGCCATGGCACGCGCAACACTCGGCCAAGGACTAGGCAAACAAATACCATCGTACCATTAGCGGCAACGATTTCGATGCCGATTTCGGGTTGGTATCTCGCGATCGAGTTTCCGGGATTCGCGGAGCAGGATTTGGTTGGAGAAGCGGCAACTTGATTCTGCCGCAGTGGTGCCCAGGCCTCGAGAGCCCTCGGCCGGCCTTTCGAGTCCTGCTCACGTCTAGCAGACTGAAGGGTCTTGAGGCACCGTCTGGACTATCTCGCGGCTGCCCTTGGTGGGCTTTACTCTACGTCAAGCGAAAATCAACGTCAAAAACTGCTACCACTCAAAGACGTCTGTGACCCCAACGTCAAAGAAACCCGTGACATGAAACAACGCATCGTACCCCATATCCTTTGACTACCTTAGATCTGTAGCATTTGGTTTTTCGATATCTTCGTCAAAAAGCTTTATGTTGATGAAATGAATAGGTCAGATGCAGTCTCTTTCTGCTTCATCCCTTGGTGCCGCACGGATTAGCAACCCAGCACAGACAGGCCAGGAGAGATTTCCTGAATGTTCTTTCCGAAAACATACTGAGGAGCTCCCTTGAACAGATGAAAATCTTTCAATCACTTTTAAGCCAGTTTCTTTGCCATGAACCCCACATGACTGGCGATGAAGGACGCTCTTCAATGGAAGCTTTCAAATGCCTCAATGTTCGAAATAGTCGACCTACAGGTTTGAAGGGGTGTAATTGAGCATTGCCACACAAGTCATGAAGCACACTGAACGATATAATGCTCTGACAACTGCAAAGAAGGAGGACCGCTCCTAGTGCACTTGCATCGGCAGTGGTAATACAAGTCAACCCTTTCAACTTGGAAGCTGGCGCTGATCCATCATGTCTCTTCAATTCTATTCCACTCCTCGGCCTGGAGCTGCTTCCATCCTGGCTACGTCCAAAGGCCTGGTCAGGACTACTCTCGATTTTACATTTACGAAGATTTCTGGTCACAGCCAGAGTCTATCATACTATGGACCAAAACCGTGTTTCAGTATCGCAGGGGAGGGTATCCATGAAGCACCTCTTCACCTTCACCGAAAGGCGACATTGGAGCACTCTGTCTGCCGCCGTCGCAGCCGCCTGCGCTTGCGCTGCAGTCCGCACGACATACGCGGTGGCTCTGGGCCAGGTTTTCCAGATCATTACGGACTACGGGACAGGAAACTCCGACGCTGAAACCACACTCGCTCGAACTTCCAAATGGTGCATCATTATTTGCGGCCTAGGCACTGGAGGATTCGTCGCCAATGCTCTCCTCATGTCGGCTTGGATCGTGTTTGGCGAGCTACAAGCCAGTAATGCCCGGAAGAGAATATTTGACGACTTGCTTCACCAAGAAATGGCCTGGTATGATAGACAAGTCGACGGAACACCCAGCCTTCTCGTCAGAGTCGAAACGTAAGTCCTCGTCCAGCCTACAGCACTTCTGATACCTGAGTGCTTCTTTGCTGACTTGCCGCAGGCAGATCACTGAGCTACAAACAGCGACCTCCCAAGTTTTCGGCTTCCTCGTGGTCGACATCATGTCTTCCATCGCTTCTCTAGTCGTAGCATTCGTGCTCTCCTGGAAGCTGGCTCTCATTGTGATTGCCTCCGTTCCGTTCTCTGTCATCCTCTTCTCCCTTGCCAACCGACGGCTCGGACCCGCAATCGACAAACAGAAACAACATCTCGCTGACGCCTCCAAGCAAGTGAACGCTTCCGTTACTGCCATCGACTTGGTCAAAATATGCAACGGCTTCGACCAAGAGGTGTGGCAATACTTCAACACCACCAAGGCTTCTAGGGATCAGTATCTCATACAAGCCCGATGCAATGCCTTGCAAATATCCTACATGCAGTGCTGGGTTTCGATACTGTTCGTTGCGGGGTTCTGGTTTGGTTTGTGGCTGGTGACCCACGGAGCGAACGCAGCGCAGATTCTTACAACCTTCTATGCGACTTTGACCGCTTTACAAGGGCTCTCAAACGTCATCCCACAATGGATGATTCTTGCCAAGGGAATTTCGGCTGGCCGAGATCTAGCACAAATGAAGGGAAAGTCCAACAGCAACTGGAAAACTTCTACATGCTTCATCGGTCCGAAGCACTGTGTGGGCGACGTACGGGTTAAGCATGTAGGACACCTGCCAATGTTACCTTTTAGTCATCAGCTAACATCTGCAGGTGAGCTTCTCATATCCTTCGAATCCCGGAGATATTGTGCTCAGGAAGGCCTCGTTCCACTTCCCTGCCGGTGGGACTACGTTCATCGTGGGAAGAAGCGGCTCAGGGAAAAGCACCTTGGGCAGTCTTCTTGTCAACTTCTACGACCCTCTGTCCGGCGAGATCTTAATCGACGGTCGACCGATCGAAGCTCTGGACAAGGAATGGCTCCGAAGGAATATCACCTTGGTCCAGCAATCCAGCACCCTCTTCCAAGGCACACTCTTTGAGAATATTGCTCTAGGCCACGCAGTGCCCGAATGTGTCTCGCCGGACAAGGTTAGAACAGCCTGCGACATGGCTCTCTTACAATCAACATTGACATCTTTGCCTCACGGGATAGCCACGAAGGTCGACTCGGTGGGCAGGAGCCTTAGTGGTGGGCAAAAACAAAGACTCGCGCTGGCTCGAGCGAGATTAAGAGATCCTCCGGTTCTCATCCTAGACGAAATCACTAGCGGGCTGGATGAAGCGAGCAAGCACTTGATCGCGGAGGCTATCCGCAGTTGGCGTCAGGATAAGACGACAATAATCGTCACGCATGACCTATCTCAGATAGGAGATGACGACTACGTCTACGTCTTGGAGAAGGGCCTTGTTGTTCAAGAGGGAACTCGCAGGCTTCTGTCAAAGGATCCCAAGGGCTTGTTCAGCCATCTAGATGCGGTGTTGCGAGGGAGACAGCAATTTGACTACAGGTCGGTCAACCTCGACGAACACATCGAACGACGTGAGATCGCGCAGCTACATTCGAACAGGGAGTCGCAGCAAACACGCCAAGAGGGAAACCCTAGATCAACATGGCGCGCATCAATTGAAGCCACCTCTGCGTTCACAGGAAGATGGGGCCTGAATGCCACGCGCCAAAGCATGTGCGGACCTGGTCGACTTGTGTCCCAGCTGAAGACTGCTAGTGAGTCAGAATGGGAAAAAAACAGGGGATCGTACTTCAAATTTCCTGAAGCCCTAGACCGGTCGAGCATTGAAGTTGTTCAGGCTTCTGGCAAATCTACACAGCATGCAAGAAAGTTCTCAGGTCGCCCGTGTCGTCATTGGCATGGTTCGGAATCTTTTGACCTCGACAAACTCGAACGATATGACACGCCAGAGGACGATCAAGGAGGTTTGTCAGAGACAGTGACACACGAGCCCGTGGAAATGGAAACGATGTCTCTGGGCGCCATATTCGCTACTGTTTGGCCGAACCTGTCTGGCAAAGATAGGCTAAGGATGATTACCGGCCTCCTTTTCTGCGTCATCGCCGCTGGGTGTAATCCTGCCTTCTCCTTCTGTTTCGCCCAACTTCTCACAACGTTTTGGGCACCGGGAGATCGGCTGGCCGCTAGCCGGGAATGGGCAATCCGTCTCCTTCTGGTCGCTGCCATTAACGGAGTGTCATTATACCTCGAACGATACTTCATGGAATACACAGGCCAAGTTTGGATTGACGCTGTACGTCTGGAAAACATGAAGTACATTCTCCAGCAGCCGAGACCATGGTTTGATAAGCCCGAGAACTCAGCAAGCCGTATCAGTGAGTGTTTCGACCACGACGCGGAGGAGATGAGGAATCTGGTTGCCCGTTTCGCCCCCATCATACTAATGTTGGTCGTGATGTCCACGATTTCGGTAGTCTGGTCGATGACTATATCCTGGAAGCTGACTCTGGTAGCATTGTCTGCAACACCGGTAATTTTGGCAACAATCAAGCTTCTGTCTGTCAACAGTACCAAATGGGAGTCGGTTTGTAATGAAGGAGCAAGAAAAACCGCGTCTTTCGTGAGCGATGTTCTTGTCAACATCCGTGTGACCAAGGCATTCACGTTGGAAAAATACTTTGGTCGACGCCACATCACGTCGGTCAACTCAATTCTAGGGCTTGGGCTGCAGAGAGCTTCATGGACTGGGCCCATTTTCGGACTGAACCAGTCGCTAAATTTCTTCATCATCGCTCTTGTCTTCTGGTATGGAAACTACCTCGCCGTCAACCAGGTCGAGATGTCACCCGCCAGTCTCCAACAGGTCGCCAACCTACTCCTCTTCTGCGTGGGCCAGGCGAGCGCGATGGTCAACTTTATTCCGCAAGTCTCAGCTTCACAGGCTGCAGCAACTCGAATGCTTCGTTTTACGAGCGCTCCAGGAAACTCGTCTCAGACTCGCACCTCTTTGGTTCTCGGCTCCTTATTTCCAATCGAGATGCGCAACGTTTCGTTTGCATACCCGTCGCGTCCCGCACATGGAGTTCTGCACGGCGTATCTTTACAGCTCTACAAGAGAACTTGTACGGCAATCGTGGGACCCTCCGGATGTGGAAAGAGTACCATCGTCTCCATTCTCATGGGACTTTACCAGCCATCTCAACCGTGGGCGCAGGATGGGATGACCCAAATAAGTTTCTCCGGAATCCAATCCGAGAGAGTCAACAAAAGACAACTCAGCTCCATGATATCGTTCGTGCCGCAGAAGCCATTTCTCTTTCCAGCAACAATAGAGGAGAACATCGTGTATGGTTTGCCAGAGACATCGGCGCTTCGACGTGGGGACAACATAGAGCGAGCTGCCCGCGCTGCCGGCATCCACAACTTCATTCTATCACTCCCTCAAGGGTACCACACGCATGTTGGTGACGGTGGCCAGACTTTATCAGGGGGCCAGACGCAGCGTTTATGTATAGCCAGGGCGCTCGCAAGCAGGCCGCAACTCTTGGTCATGGATGAGCCGACAAGTGCGCTTGATACCCAAACCGCAGAATCAGTCCGTCAGACAATCAGAGATGTGGTCGACGACGAGGAAAGCCACGGAACGAGCGTCGTAATTGTTACGCATTGCAAAGAAATGATGCGTATGGCTGATCACATCATCGTTGTGGAAGCGGGTCAAGTTGTTGAAGAGGGTGTATTTGACGAGCTACAGCTTCAGGGCAAGAGATTTCCAAAGCTCTTTGGGGAAGGTTTCTAGATGGAGAGAATAGAACAAACCTCGTTGGCAAGCACAATGTCTAGACTTTTACCTCACGCAACTCCTAGACAGACTGAGTTCCACACCCGCACCATAGCACAGAGGGTGTCCGTAGCCTTATCTGAGCTTTGTTCTGCGTTCCCACTTTCTGACTGCGGACTCCCCTTCTCGTCCAGTGACTCCTGTGAACTTTGGAACTTAGCGACGGCACTCTCGCGCCCATTTACTGTGATAAGTTGCTCGCTCTCCACCCCCTCGACAAGACCTTGCTTGACGACTAAGCAACAATAACAACTAGGGTATCTTTTCTTATTAAATCGAAGGAGAGGAAGGAAAGAACGAGCCACTTCAGAGTATAGCTACTTCCAACGTAAGCTAGACGGCTATGCCGCGTGTCTCATTCTTCCAACCTTCTGCGCAGGTTTTTAGCTTTACACCACAAGCCCCTGAGCTCTAGTTGAAGGCGAGGCGAGCCGATTTGACGGACTTCCCTTCCTTGCCCCAAGGAAAAAAGTCTTTGCTTTTCTACTCTCCTTTGCGTGCTTCACCCCTCTCAGCTCTCGTCGACGGCGGCAACCCCTTACCCGCCCCAACAAGATCGCGGTAAGCTTCTGGCACCAGCAAGCCTTCAAGTCAGTTGCAAGCCTCGAGTTATTTGCTCTTCGTCACAAAATTTTCGTTTTACTGACTCTGTCTAGCCTTCAGATCTCTCGCTTCGTCTTTGCTTGGCCTCCGTCTTGTGAGCGACCCGTGGCTTCACTACATCGACTGTCACAACTAATCGCCAACAGCAATGGATCATAACAACGAAAACGACCCGGCTGGTCGGCCTTACATCGTCTTCGCGACCGAGACTCGCAAGACTGATGATGGCATGACTGCCGCTACTACAGATGCGAACTGGCAGACTGGTGGTATCGTTGCGACCCGTACCAAGGCCGCCTTGGGTAAGTTGCAAATATTTTCATGTCGTCTCATCCCGTCGCATTTTTCCTGACAGAACAGCAGAGACTGATACGGTTGGAGAGACTACTATCCTCATGACCCCTACGGCTACGGACGGTGAGACGACTACCTTCATGACGCTTGTCAGTTCGCCTACCGCGTCCTCCACGGTTGCGTCCGGTGCGTCCACGTCTCAGCAGAGTGTTCTCCTTCCGTCATCCACCGCGACTCCCAATTCGGGTGACACAGCTGCCCCTAGCGGTAGACTGATCGCCATACTTGCCGGTGGCATTAGCGGTACTTTCCTTCTTCTGATTCTCATCTGTATCGCCCGCGCCTTCTGGCGTCGCAACAAGGCACAGCGTGAGAACGCCCGGCGCATGGATGCAGCTCGCAGACGCAGCGTGCAGCGTGTCGAGTTGCCTGCAAGCCAAGGCCACGACAACATCGCTGCGTACGATATGCCGTCCCCGCTGACGCCGGGGTATGGAGGCGGCGCGCTTTCGTCCTGGTCAGCCCAGGAGGCGCGCACCGCAGAGTATCACAGCCAGCCTCAGCCGCCGCAGGACTGGTATCAGATGCGCGACAATCCTGCAGAGCTCCCGGCCGATTCCTATGTTGCTCGCGCCCGCGCCAATTTCTGATGCTGGGCCGAAGAGTCACACGGGCATTGGAGGAGACGGGTACAGCTTGGCGTGGCTGACAATTGTGAGGTTTGGAGACGAGAACGATAGACGCAATTTCGAGGGGGGTGTTTAAGGGAATGGCATCGGAAGAGCACATGGCGAGAGTTTCGGCTTGGCTTCCTCAACATGTACATTACCAGCCGTGGCAGAAACCAGACCCTGAGCGCGAGGACGTTGACGAGTCAGTCCCAAGGGTGGGAGGTCCAATTTGTGCTTCGAGCCAGTGGAGAGGATACAAGGGACTGGGATCGTCGAGCTGCCGAAATGACCGGGAACAGGACCGGAGATAAACAGACATTGATTGTGTCGCACGCACAGCGCATTTGCATGAAGTGACGCCTTTCCTCTCTGTCTCTCTCTTCCTCTTCCCCTCGCTCGTACACGCTGATCCGCCTTCTAAGAACGGATGAGTACCGCCCAGACTGATCCGCTGGCAGCGCGACCCATCGACGTCAAGGGCGTACAGCCGGTAGCCGATCCATCTCCAAGTCGCAGGATGACGCCGCCGCTGCGGCTTCATAAGTTCATACGGCCGGCCTGGACCACCCGGGAATATGGTGGAAATAAGGGCAAGCCCACGCACACGCCGCGTTATCCCCAGTCTGGCAAAGAGCGAATGGACTCCAGGCGGGGATTGACGGACGGACGGACGATTCAGGCGCTTGTCGACCGGCTCGCTTGGCCTCCTCAAGAGTCAAGGCCATCATCCATGCAACCACCCCAGATGACCCCCCGACTCTTTGGACTCTTGGCGGGCTTCCATGGGAATGGAGAGGACCAGACGACCATGGCTAAACCCGCCGGTTCCCATCCCCATGGTATGGTTTCGGCGAGTCCCTGCTCGCCCGTCGACGCAACCACATCTGCAATCTTGCCGATGGGGGTGACGAGCCAGAAGAAACCCCTCGTCGTCCTGCGTCTTCCCCAGACACCGAGCATCCCTCTCCCCTTCCCCAGGAAACACCGCCATGTCAGCGGCGCAGCACACCATGTCGAGATGCAAAGCTGCACGCTGAGCTGGGCGACCAAGATCTGCGGGGTCCATCCGCCGCGGCAATCATCCATCATTCGCAGCAACCACCCCTGCTGTATGCGCGTGTCAGGCATGGTGGATCAAGGAAGGATTTTGGCAACTCGCGGTACTCATGCGGTTGCGGGCTACGACTACGAGGACACGCCCGGCTTTTCACCCGGGGTGTACTGTGTGCCTATATCGCATCGGCGTTTCGCTGACCATCGCATCTCACATCCATCTCCATCCGAGGACCCTGACCGCCAGGGCCAGGGCAGGGCGCAGCCAACCGGGTTCCTCTCTGGTTCTTATTCCCGTTGACCTGGCCGCATATCCGGCCCTACAATATAACATCCTGCAGCTCCCATCGATGCCAAACACTCCAAGGACGTCACCTATTTCTCTTCGGGGCCCTGTGTCTGCTCTTCCAAATCTGCGCGTCCTTGCGGAGTAAGGCCATGGATTGGAGAATCCGAAGCGACTCGCCCGCAGGTTCTTTCTGACCAGGCAGCCCACGCCTTCGACATTGCCGTGTTCTCTTTGCGCGACGCCTCGACGATGACGAGCTCAGTCCAGGACATCGAAAAGACGCCCCGAGGCTCTCGGGCAACAGGACAAGATCCCTTGGCCCCCAATGGCCCTCCTCAACTTGCAGATGACCCCCGTCTCGACGGCACCAGTCCCATAACATATCGCTACCTGACCTTTTCAACCATCATTCCCGAAGTCGCTCTCTTGGAGCCCCAGGAGCCACGGTCTCTGCCAACGGCCCCGGATCTCACGCGCTTCTCGAACCCTCTACAATGGCCTAACGCACGCAAGTATCTGATGCTGGCACTCTCGTGCATCGCTACCTTTCTGACCGCCTACACGGCCGGGTCTTACTCGCCGCCAGCCTCCATCATGGCCCAGGACCTGGACTCATCCCGTCTTGCAATGCTCGCCGGCATCACCACCTTCTGCATAGGTTTTGCCCTCTCGCCCATGGTTCTCGCCCCCGTGTCCGAGCTCTACGGCAGATATCCGGTCTTTGTTCTCTCCGGCGTGGTTTATGTCGTCTTCCAAGCCGTCTGCTCCGTCGCCCCTAACCTCGCAGCCATGCTCGTCGCCCGCTTCCTCGTCGGTGTAGGTGGTTCCGTCTTCAGCTCCGTCATTGGCGGTGTCATTGCCGACTTGTGGGCGAAGGAGCAGAGAAACACTCCAATGGTATTTATTGGCACCCGCCGCACGAGTTTACGCGAGATAGTTAATGTCGTTTTAGGCGTTGTTCAGCGGTGCCGTACTGGCTGGCACAGGAGCTGGGCCGTTGGTCGCTGCCATCATGACGAAGCGCATGGGCGTCACTGACCCAACAATGGCATGGGTGCGAATCCCTGTGAACTGAGTCGCACATAGGCACGCGCGAGGACTAACACTTCACTCTAGAAATGGATCTTCTGGCACCAGGTCATCATTGACTCGGTCCTTGTCATCGCTCTTGCTGTCCTCTTTAAGGAGAGCAGAGGCTCAGTGATCCTTTCGAGGAAAGCCAAAGCTATTAACAATTGGTATGAGCAACTTGAAGCGGCTGGTCACTACGGAGTATGGCTCGAGGACACAAACACCAGCGAAGCCGCGGATTCAACGTCGGACGCCGACACCCAGGCATGTTCCTGCTCAGGACCGGAAAAGGGATCGGCCGCATGTCGGTCGAGCGCACGATGCTCAGCGCAACTGGCATCGAATAGGTTGCGATGGCTAGTCAAGGAAGACGAGGAACGGGCATCGCTTGCAAAGATGGTCTCTGTCTCTGTCTCCCGGCCGTTTCATTTGCTCTTCACCGAACCCGTCGTGTTCTTCTTCTCCCTATGGTGCGCATTTGCCTGGGCGGTGCTCTACTGCACGTTTGGAAGCATCCCGCTCGCCTTTGAGAGAACGAGGAACATGGACATAGAGCAGTCGGGCTACTTCTTCACCTCCATGATCGTGGGCTCGGTAGTCGCCACCACCGTCGGAGTGCTGCAAGATGAGCTCTTGAAGCTGCCCCAATGGCGCGCCGATGTCCCCGCCGACAATGCATCCCGCTTCTGGCTCTTCATGCGGCGACGCTTCCCTGCAGAAGCTCCCGAGTCGCGACTATATTTCACCTGCATCACAGCCACCTTCTTGCCGATTGGTCTCTTTCTCTTCGGCTTCACAGCACGCCGGGAGTTCCACTGGGTAGCCCCCGCCTTCGGCATTGGGCTTGCCACCTGGGGCATCTACTCGGTCTACCTGGCCACCTTCAACTACTTCGCCGATATTTACCACAGGTTCGCCTCGTCGGCGCTGGCGGCGCAGTCGTGCTGCCGCAATGTCCTCGGCGGCGTCTTTCCCCTCGTCACCGGGGCCTTGTTCCGGAATCTGGGGGAAGCCCGCGCCGGAGCCCTGCTCGGCGGCATTGCGACCGGCTTGACTTTTATCCCGTGGGCCTTGGTCTTCTTCGGCGAGAGAATTCGTTCCAAGAGCAGGTTTGCCATTGTGAGTTGCCAGGGAGATGCCCACCCGGAATTGGTGTTCAAGACTGACCTTGAGTGACTAGACGCTGGAACCCCAGACGTGAACTTGTTTCCAGACTGGCCATCACTTGGGGGTGGTCTGGCTAAGGCCTGCGCGCCATCGACTCGTTCCGTATTCATCTACGACCCTTCGCCTTGCTATTCTTACATTTCCGAAGCCCATACCGACGTCTATGCTGATTCGAAAACAAGCAAGGGGAAATATCCAGTTGACACGCACGGTCGTGATGGCAAAATTAGCGCTGACTTCCCTGGCCCTAGCCGGGGGATGTTTGTTTTCTTGCATGGCATTGCGTATGATACCAAGACAGGCTAGCTGCAGACACCAATGATACTCGCAGAGGCTTCAAGGAACAATTTGGAACATCGGAGGTGCAATGGCCAACTGCGTCCAGAAACGCATATTCAAACATGTTGCTTCTCTAACGTAGACAGGCCTTTTTGGCCTGAGAATGAAATGGTGCTCTATTCTCGACGCAAAGATCTATCGCTCAGTCCACATCGTCGGCATTAGTGTCTGCCTCATCCGCGGCAGGTCCCATTTGCTTTCTAGCCTCCTCGATTGCTTTGGTCTCGTCGTGGACGTCGTGCTGGTCCTTGGATGGCGGCGGTAGATCGCTGGCCTTGGGACCATCTGCGCCAGCTTTGAGCGAACCATCCTCGTTGACGTCGGTTTTGCGGTGAATAGTGAAGAGAATGACGAGGTAGACATCACCGGAAGAACGATTCCGGAGAACGTATCTAAGCTGGTGTGAGCGCTTGCGCTCTCCTTCCCTGCACAGAGTAAGAATGACAGGACAAAAGAAAATCAGACATTGGAGCTTCCTTGGCGGTGTTGTGTCGCTGGCCTTTGTCCCCATCACACGGTCAATAGCATAGTACCCAACAAGAAACCGAGCATTATGAACAGTGAAAGGGGGGTTCGAGTCGCAGAAAAACACAAATCATCACCGATTTTGCAAGGGAAGTTGGAGTCAAACTTACCGGAGGCCTTGACCATCCCAGTACTTCATAATGGCAAGTTGGAACCCGGGCAGGCGTAGTGCCAGATTCGAGAAGTCGAGATATGGGTTGAAGAAATCCATCCCGTAAGTCTTGCCGTACTCGAATAGCCATTGATCCTTGCTCTCCTTCCTGAGAGCCCACTTCATGCGCTCCTTGGACGTGGTCGGTGCCCCGACCTCCTCTCTCTTTGCCAAGCCGGCCTCGTCACCGCCCTCTTCAAACCAGAGGCCGCCCTTTTGCTCATCGTACGCCCCGGAACCCACGTGGATAACGTTGAAAGAGCTCAGGGCGGGGCCATAGAGGTAGGGCGTGTCAGCATAAGCATCGCCCTCAAGACCGGGATCGATCCACCACTTGACGATGTTCATGGCCGTATTGAAGCCGGGCGGCAGGCGGTCCCGGATTGGGTGGTCAAAGTCATTACCGAATTGGAGATCGGCCGCAGAGATGCCTTCGCCCTCGGCACCCTTGGGCTTTTTAGGTGTGAAGCGGAAAGAGATGCTGTACTGGTCATTGTTGGTGGCATGCGGCTCCGTTGAGAAGTAGGAGGACGTCTCGGGCGACTTGCGGGGCAGACCGGCGTAGTTCTGTATCCGCACGTTGAGCTCGATGTCGGCCAAGTCGGTGCTGATCTTGATGGGCTGGGGCTTGTTGACTGGCACTTCGACTTGCGAATCTGCGCCGTAGCCCGAGCCGGCGGTCACCCTCAGGATATACTGGTCTGCTGACATGGCGAGTGGTCAAGACTCTATGAAAGGTCCTCAAGTACGACAATGGCGATGGAGATATTAGGTCGAATATAGACGCGACTGAGATGCGTTCACCAGGTAGCTGAAGGTATCACGTCGAGAGATCTGCTGTGACGTTTCAGAAGGTCAGCTGGCCACGGAATTTGCTGATGCCCACTTCTCAGGTGAAGGGACGAGATATGGCGACTCTTGTGAAAGGGGTCTGGAAGATGACGAAGGACCGTCGGTGTTCAAAGGTGCGTGATTCGGCAAACTCGATGTCGTCTCAAGATGTAAAACCTTGAAAAGTGAACCCGCGCGTGTGGTTCGCAGGTAACAAAATACACCCCTGACTGCCACAATGTTTGTAAGGCGAGGAAAGGGCAAGTCTGCCTCCTTCCAGTAAGGCGTAAAAAATTGGAGAGGGCGAGGCACAATGACGTTGAGATGAGAGACTAAAATAATGCACTTTACCTCATTGAAGCGGCGAGTGCTTTGGGCCGCTCTTACTCGTCATCCGATTCGAATCGCATGTGAAACGCCCCGTGGGAAAGCGGCCGCAGACCGCAGAATATCGGCCGCCAGGTGAGGAATCCTCCAGTTTCGGAACGAGACGATGAAAAGCTGCACTCACAAAGGGACAGTGCACGGAAACGAGCAAACCAAACGAAAAATTGACGGGGAAAATTGACGAGTGTTGCGCCAATCGCCTCCCAACATGTGTTTAGCGGGGTGGCGGGGTCGCAGTTGTTGAGCCAGGTCACAGTCCGGAAACAATTGGGCTACCTTGCCTACCTAGGTAGGTAGGTAGTTACAACTAAGGTAGTCAAGTCATGAGCGCCGTCGGGTTCCATGACACAGCTTGCAGAGGTCTTCTACTCCGGCGGCACATTTTGCACGGGAGAGTTACGTATATATCCTTTTGCTACAAGTACATTCCTCAGGTGCAGTCCAGGCTATTACGACGTCCAGTCATGAAGTGTAATAAGGACCTGCTGCGCGCCCGTCTCGCGACACCTGCGCCTACCTATACAAATGACTGGGAAAGCCGCCATTGCTCTGCGACATTCCACTGCAAACCTGCTGCAGACATAGCATGAGTCTCAGGGCTCAGGAGCTTGTGAACTCATCAATGTTCACCCGTTCAAAGAAGCTAATATGTCCGAATGTGACCCAGTACTGGGCCAGCCTGTTGTGTGATATCAAGAGGAGCTGGGATTCGATATACCTGTCTACGCACGATGTAGTTAGCAAATCGTTGAGTTATATCAGTGGCATCGTTTACAAACCTTCCAGGAAGCCAACCCCGGCTACGTGCCCCTTGCTCCTCACAACCCGCGTACCCTGGAATGGTGGTTCTCGGGCCACCCCGACGAAGCCTGCTTCGCCTAGGTCGTCCGCGACGAAAGTATACTCCCCTCGTGGCACATTTGGATCTCCGGTGAGCTTGATCGCTTCTAGGCGGCCACGATGCACTCTCGCGTCAGTGCAGCGCTGCACCCACTCGTCATCGGATTCCCCAGCGCCGCGCACGAGGCCTAGCTCATCGTCAGAGACTTCGTCGTCGTCGTCCGGCTGGTTGATCAACAAGAACTCGCAGCCGTGCCCGCTGTAGTCACCAACCCAAATACCACGCCATGGCTTGAGAGGCGTCGGCGTGTAAACGACAGGGTCGAGCGTCGAGTACGTGACTACTTCTTCGCCAATGTGCACGCCAGGTACCCCCCGCCCCCCTACCATCGTCATGTTGGCATGTATCGCTCGTATGAGACCGATTGGCCCTGCACCCAGCAGCGCTGGAGTGCCCGCCATCTCCATCCACTGCCGGATGCGGAATGCTTGATCAGAGGCCTCGGCTCGCCGTGTTGGCACGTCGGCGGGTGACATCTCCGCATCCAGCCCCGAGGAAACACCTGCTACCCGATGCCGGGCTGGAATGGAAGGCGGAGGCCAGACGTTGCCGTAGGGAAACGGGGATTCCATTCTCGAAGTGGCTGTCGCCGCGTCGAGTGGTCGAGCCAGTAGGAAGTTGCTAAACATGGCGTCGGACCGGTCGTCGATCACCATGGGCACTTCAGGAACGAACCGACCCTTGAATGCTTCGTGTGACATGAATCCGTCGTCCCGATTGCGCGCGTGGAACTGCAGTACCGGCTTGTCTAGATGCAGCTTCACCACGGGCTCGAAAGCGTGGATCATGACACTGGTGTCGGCAGGCCAGTTATCGTAAGTTCTGCGGTTGCTGACGGCTAGTAGTTGGTATCCTTCAATGCAGCCCCTCCGCTGGTCATACCGTACGATAATCATCTTGCCCATTAGGTCTCGGTCGCAGAACCATATCTTGTACCTGGGCAGAAACCATCTCGGGTCATGGGCCGCGTACAGTTCACGATATGTAGTGCAGGGATAGGGCGTTTGGAGCTTGGTACCGGGCACGTTGGCTTGTATCCTTTGGTACCAATGAAGGTCGGAGGTGGCGTGAGCATGTAGGCTGCGGCACGTCTCGGAGAGAACTGCGAGATCCAGAGGCGACAGGTACGCCAGGACAAGGTCGATGATCTCGGGTGGCATGGAGAGAAATCGACATCCGTCGGTGGGAGGCGAATGCTGCACATCTAGCAGAGGCCGATTGGGTCAGGCGAGGGTCAACAGCGACTACGTTGGAACAGAGGGCAGCCTACCTGGAGATGCGACCGCCATGCAGCCGATGGGAAGAGGGTAGTACTCGTTTTTGGATGTGCCGATGGTCTTCCGGCGATCGGTGGCATCGTTGCGCAGACCCTCGTCGGAGACGTACGGTAGGATGTAGAGGTTCTCCTCGACTTCGGGGTCGATGCCGCCATAGTTGCTGCTCGTGTTGGAAGCAGCATCGTGAGGTGTCGCGGCGGGTTCGGAGGCCGAATCCGACGGCGAAGGACTAGATGCCATCTTGTCCATGGGCACAGTACCGGGGCACGGCAAGGTATCGTGAGGCGGGGTGCTGATTGTCGCGGCCGATCAAGGCCAAGGGCGTCGCAGCGGCCCAAGCAGGAAGAAGATTGGCGAAAGATGTGCGGTGCCTGTCCGCGGTGTCTCGGTGCCGATATGCAAGACGGGCTTGGTCGAGAGGATGGCGTGGATGGGAGGGGAGAGTTCGTTGGTGGTCTGAGCAGCGGGATCGGTTGCTGGATCGGACGGTCGGACGAGGAGGGATGGGTTATCAAGTCGATTTCATGGAGGTTGAGGTCGGGCAACAACAGTGCGTCGCGGACGGGGAGTGGTCGACGGCAGCGGGAGCAGCAGTGTCGGGGTCATGACTCCATAGGTAGTCGGTCTCCACGTCTCCGACGAGCCGGGGCGAGGGTGTGAAGGAGGTCGAGCTTGTTGCGGTCGGGCCAGAAGTTCCTGGCTGCACCCCCCCGGTTACGGCATGCCAGGTGCTTGCTTGGTGCTTGGTATGTCGCCGTTGTCGGGTGTCTGTAATGCAATGCGATGCGAATCGGCGGGAACGGGATCTGGCACTCGGAAGGGGAAGGCTGCTCGTTGCATGAGTGTCCACTGGCTCTACCCTGCTGGAGGTGCCTGTCATGTTTGAATAGTGAGCGAGCTGCCTGCACATGCTGCTGGGCTCCACTGGCCGGGAGCCGGAAGCGGAATGCGGGGAGCTGCCTGACTAAGGTCACTGTACCTTTACCATACAGGTACCTAAGGTAAGGTAGGTACCTTAGTAAATAGAAAGGACCTCAGGGTACCTCACCAACCTCCCGTGCCTCGCTCGCGTCATAGACCCTCGCTTATCGGACGTTATGTCTGATAGACGCAACAGCACTTAGGTAGGTAGGTAGATACCTGAGTAGGTACCTCACCTAAGGTACCTACCTACCTTAGGTAGGCATCTTGGCTTGCGATAACGCCATCGATAAGCACGTTGCTACGACGGCGCAACAGCCTGCTTGGAGCAAGCAACACCATCGTCAGCTGAGCAGTGCGACGCATCCAACGTCGGCTGCCTTCCCGGTTCCAAACCGCAACCTCGACTCCAAAAACACACCCGCACACCTTATCTCTCGAGCCTGGACCCGGGCGCATGCCCTCTTACTCGTGCAGCTGCATCCAGTCGGTCCACCATCTCACGCTGGCCAAGACGGCCATGTTGTTCAACCCGACCGTCTCCCTGGCATGCTCGGTCTGATTGGCAACAGCGCGGCTTCAAAAGGTCCTGGCCAAGGCTTGCGGACAGGAACCTTTGCGAGGACCTGGGGAGCGAGACGCATCAATTGGTCCGGGCGCCTTGGTTGATGTTGGTGTTGGTCCTGTGTGACGGATTCGTTCACCGCAATGTCGCAATGTCTTGTTCAGCCATATTCGTTCCAAGAGGACATGCGGTAAAAAGGGGCGTCGCTGCACAAGGTAAGGTAGTACCTTATGTATGCAATTAAAGAAGCCCGGGCGTCGACGCCCCGGAACCGCCCTCGTCCAGCCTGCCCGATTTGGTAGGCGCCAAAGACACGGCGGATCCGCCTCCTCGTTTATTTTGACCATCCTGTGGTGAGGTAAATACACGACGCAGATGCACATCTCAACCGCTGGCTGCGCATCGAAGCTGGCCGTGGTCCTCGTTTCTTCTCGCCGGAGACAAGACCGAGAATCCAGCCCTGCCCCATCTCTTCATCCGACGCTGCCACGACGGACTGATCTTGCTACCTGCCGATACGCGACACGCCCCGACGAGACCAGTGACGAGCAACGCATCGCAGCAAAGTGCCTGCCTTGGGTCATCTTGTCACATCACTCCGCCTCGCATTGCCGCATATCACATTCCCATTCTCTCCCACCGCGTCTCTCCGCTCGCGGCAACCGTGTGTGGTTTCAACGACAGCACAGTTGTCTCTTGCATCCCCCGGCCATTCGCCAGAGCCATTGCCGGAGTGCCCACCTCACCTCCCAATCCGCCTGACGTCTCCTTCCTACTTGGTGATAGCTTCCGTCCGTCAGTGGAGGGCTGTCTTGACCAGCAACCCCGACCCCGACCTCAATCGTTCTTGTCCTCCCCGGAGCACGCCAGGAATCAGGACGACGCAGCCGAGACCAGACCGCACCCTGCTTAACCAGACCGCTGTCCTCCCGTCCCAGCCTTGAACCGCCGCCGGAACCCCGGGTTCCCACCTGGCCTTGCAGCAGACCATGTCTTCTCTGATCCCTCTCATCAACGACCTGCTCCCCATGATCATTTCCTCCTCCTCGGTCCACGTCGCCAGAGCAAACACCCTCCGCCGCCCCGATGCAACTCTAGCATCCGGTCCCGCCAACGAGGCCGATGCCGTTGTCAGCAAAAGCGATAAGCTCTGCGCGTCGGGTAAGTCGCACTCGGCCCATGCTGCCTTTCCCCCTGCTGTCACCGCTGCTGTGTGACCTGCTCCAGAAGCACGCAACGCACTCTCTTCACTCTTGGTGTGCGCCCTGTGTAACTATTTTAAGCAGTATTGACCTTGACACCGCACGCTACATCGGCTGTGCGTCACCATGGCGAGCAAGGTAAGGACCAGTCCTCCCCTCTCCCTCCTTTTGATTTTCCTCCCAGCCGCCAGCCTCCCGTCTTCTTGTGCCCGGCGATGGGTCTCTAATGGGTGCCAAGATACCATCATCTACACGGCCTCCGGAACCGGCGTTCTGCTTGTTAGCCCCGGTGCAGGGGAGGTCAAGCGCCATGACATGGGGAAGGGAGACTTCGCCTTCATTCCGGCCTGGACGGAACACCAGCTCCTCAACGAGACAGACCAAGAAACCGTGTGGGTCATCACTCGCAGCGGCTCCCAGCCGACGGTGGTGGGTTTGACGGATTGGGGAGGTGACCGAGCCAAGTAGCCATTCCTGAAGCTCAACTGCCTTGGACTGGCCAGCTGCGTCACCGCACTATGTGACATTTTGAGAGACAACATCCGCGAGAGACGTAACCTGACTCTCCCCGAACGCACGTGCCCTTTCCCGCCGGATAGTCCTGCCGGTCGTTACGGTTCTCTACAAGCCGCCTGCTACGCTTCGCAATAACCTCGTACAACATCCACGATCCGCCCCCTCTCGCGTTTCGAGTCAAAGACCTGCGCGTGGTCCTTGTGGGAAAACCACAGTACGTCGATGCCCGATCCGGCTGAACGGCGATGCTCGCACTCCAAATCTGGCTCGCGTCCGGCCCGTGGCCCAGCAACGTTACGTCGGCCTGGCTTGCCCTCGCCCTGCACCGATGCGGGGTCGTCCGTCTGCTCACCCTCGGCCAAATATCTGGCGACGGCGTGGCTGTCGACTATCAGATCCTGCCCCGATAAGCATACAGTGACCCGCCTTGCCCCTTTGCGCTCATCGGCCGCCTGTTCACGGGTATCGTTTGCGTATTCTGGCCCTTCATGTCGCCCAACCAGGTCCTCGGCCCAGATAGCATTCTCTCTCCAAAAGAAATATCTACCGAGGCAGTGGGCGACTCCGGGATCTGTGCTTGCAAAGTACCACAGCTGCCATTCATTGGCGCGCTTTGGCCGGCGCCGCGTGAAGTTGAATGCCACATCGGGAAGATGGAGCAGGATACTCACGGGGTCGATGAGTACCGCCCGCGGAATCCTCGCTTGCAAATCCGGGCATCGCATGGCGTGGGTTGCCAGGACCGATCCGTACGAGTGGCAGGTAAGAACGAATCTGTCCCAGCCGTGTCGATTGATAATTCCTGTGAATTGCTGGAGGAAGGCCTCCTTACCCAGCGGCGGTCTAGTTAGCCGAAAAGAGATGGGCAGTATCTCGAGCGCTATCACCCCGACGCGGCCGCTCCCGTCTCTTCTGGCAGCGCTGATCTCGGCGAGGAACCGAATGTACGGCCAAAGACCAATGCCAATGCCATGGAAGAAGACGATGGGCAAGTCGCCAGTTGCTTCATGAGGACGGTGCCAGTAGCTTAAGCCAGTCGAAGAGCGGCGCATAGAAAATATTTGCTGCACCCGCGGCGGGAAGACGGAAGTCATCTCCTCTTTGGGCTGCGCGTAGTATTGGAAGCCGTTGGAAGCGAGGAGAATGTGAGTGACGGCATCCAGAAGGGCGATGATGGCGTACCACCACACGGTCCGGTACTTGGTTTCGATCTCGTCAAAGGTCAAACGCAAGCATTTGGCCGAGCCGCGTCCCGGCTGAAACGGCCTGCCCAACAGCTGCTCGATGCGAGCGACGTAGTGGTCCACTTCCACATTGGCTCGGCTTGGGTCTAACGATCCAGGAGTACTTCCAGCGCCCTGATCGAAAAAAGCCCAAAGAAGGAACTCCCGGATATTATCACGACGTATGTCGGCCAAGTCGGCGCCCAAGAACCACCCACGCAGATAGTGCTCGACGTCCGTGACTGTGGCCATGCACCGATCAAAGAGGGATTGCCGGGCGGCTGGTGAAGATGGGGCTGGATGTCTGGCCGCTTCCGTCAAACGGGTCTTGTACGGTATCCAGATGAACGAGGCATACGCCAGTTCAATGGCCATGAGCCCGACGATCCACCGGACGGCTCCGGCCCATCGGGCGTCTGGGTGGCCGAACTTGGCGCCGAGCAGGCAGGTAGCAAGGGCCGCCGTGTAGGGAATGATGGGGTATTGCAGTACCGCTATGCAGGCACGAATGAAGACATATTCGTGCCGTGTGCGGCCGAGCATCGTGGTTCAGTGACTTGAAGTTGTGTTTTATGACCAGGACGTCGTCGGAAGTAGTTGGAAGTTGTTGGTGAGGTTCTGGTGTTTTCGCCCTTGACGCACACAAGATCAAATGAGTATCAGCGAAAAATAAAAGTCCCCTGAGAGAGAAAGAGAGTTACACGTGAGGCTGATCGTGGCTGTCGAAGTCCAGGTCTTCAGTTGTTGTTGTCAGCCCCGAAGTTGACGGGCATGGGCATGGGCATGTGATTTGTTGAGGCCCTGGGGCTTGAGCGTAAGGTGCCGGGTTGGTTTGATCGCTGTAGCTGTCTGCTGATTGGTTCAAAGCTTTCAAAGCCGGTCGCTACCTCATCCTTCGCGTCCACTTGGGTTTCTATGGGTCAAGACGGGAAGCCGGGAAGCCGGGAGATCATGATCTCCCGTTCTTCCATCCTACAGGCACCGGCTCTCGCGTTGCCTTTGGCTCATGCTTCTCGCCCGCTGGCCTTCAGCCAACCTAGGCTTCCGTTAGTAGGCATCCGTGGATTGTTGAGTGGTTTGCTCTGCAGAGACGTTGTCAACCCTCCTGATCCCGCATGTTTCTTTCTGCATTCCCTTTCCCCCCCCCCCCCCCTTTTTTTTTCGTTGGGGCAGACGACGTAATCTTGCCATGCCTCGGCTTTTTGTTCAACACTTGTGCTCGTGCATAATCGGCGACCAGGACCAGCTTGGAGTACTGCAGTTCACACAAAAAAAGTCAATCCAACTCCTCCCGGTCGTGTCCGGTCTCCCGTCTGAGTTGGGTTTGATAGCTTCTATTCTGCCGCTGCCGATCCCAACCCAGCTAGGGAAGTCCCATGGTCCTCCGGTCCCCACGAGGGAATGCTTCCATCCCCCGCATCTGCAGTTGCCGTACCGGCTCTGTGAGCGTCCAATTAATGTAAATACGGCACAATTCAGCAGCCTGCGGGGAAGCAATGGTAGTTCACATCTCTTCGCATCTAGAACTTTGCTTACCGGTCATCGAATTGACTTCCCGTGAAGGCTATATGTATAGCCGCCGGCAGTTGTGAGGCTAGAAGAGAAACCAATTGACTTATCCAAGTATCACGGAAACCCCCCGTGGTGGTGGAAGAGACTCGGAGCTCCCCCGCCTTGATGCATCCGTTGCTCCGGGAGTTTTGGCCATGTTTACAGTATTAAAAGGTGTTCGGAGAGGCGTCGTCGTCGTTCTGGACAAGACTCCCCTGGCAGACCCGTCACTGAGACCTATATCTTCATCACCAACAAGTTAATCCAGCATTGCAAGTTGCTACACAATGGCTCTGTGCTTGGCAATCACCCTCCTTGCAGGCTCCGCCCTCGCGCGATCAGCCGCGGACATCTTCCAGAGACAGGCCGACTGCAGCAAGGCCAAGACGCAGATCCCTTCCATCAATGACGCGAAGCTCCCTGACCCCTTCACCTTCGCCGACGGCACCAAAGTCACCACCAAAGCGGACTGGGCATGTCGCGCGACCGAGATCCAGAACGGCCTGGAGCAGTATGAACTTGGTGATTTCCCGCCGCCTCCTGACAAGGTCGAGGCCTCTCTCTCCGGCGGCAACCTCAACGTGCGTGTCACCGTCGGCAGCGGGAGCATCAGCATGAGCGCCGCCATCCGCAAGCCCTCTGGCAACGGGCCTTTCCCAGCCATCATCGGCGTCGGAGGCGCGAGCATCCCCATCCCGGCCAATGTGGCTCAGATTACCTTTGGTAATGACCAGTTCGCCGCGCAGAACGGGCAGAGCAGCAGGGGCCAGGGGCTGTTCTATAACCTCTTCGGCCGTCAGCACAGTGCTGGGGCGCTCACTGCTTGGGCGTGGGGTGTTGGCCGCATTATTGATGGCCTCGATCAGCTCGGCACGGCGCAGACTGGCATCGACACGAAACGTCTTGGTGTTACTGGCTGTTCTCGCAACGGAAAGGGTGCCTTCGTTGTGGGTGCCCTGGAGAAGCGGATTGCGTTGACAATCCCCCAGGAGTCCGGCTCTGGTGGTGCGGCTTGCTGGCGTATTTCAGACAGCGAGAAAAACAAGGGCAAGAACATCCAGACTTCCGGGCAGATTGTGGGAGAGAATGTCTGGTTTTCCCCCAACTTCAACACGTGGGCCACCAGATCGTCCCAGATTCCCGTTGATCATCACGAGCTTGCTGGTCTTGTGGCCCCGAGGGGTCTCTACGTGGCAGGTGAGTTTTAGCCGAATGTCCCCCTTCATATCATTGTCACGTGCACAGCTCTGCGAGGGGGAAATGGCTTTGGAGAGCGAACAAGTACACTGATATGTGACCCAAACAGAGAATGACATTGACTGGCTGGGTCCTGTCTCAACCACGGGCTGTATGAAGGCCGGAAGGCTGATCTATCAAGCGCTCGGTGTTCCGGAGAACATGGGGTTCTCTCTCGTCGGCGGCCATAACCATTGTCAATTCCCCAGTAGCCAGAACTCGGAGCTGACGCAGTACATCAACTACTTCCTGCTGAGCTCGGGAACCAAGCCGTCGCCTCTGGAGCGCAGCACTGTCAACGTCAACGTCGCCGATTACGCATCTTGGAAGGCACCGATGCTTTCTTAGTGTTCCAGCCCGGGTCCAAAGACGGCAGAATCGTCGGGGAGACGAGTTGACAAATGTGGCGAGACAGATTCGCGGTTCAGGTCAGCTAGGGGACGCAATAAATCAAGCAGGTCGCCGAGTGCACACAATAGGAAATTGCAGCTATTTTTCCCCAGAGGAGTAGCTAGCTCTTTCACACAGTGATCTCACATGGGAGGTCCCCTTGCAGAACGATTTGATGAAAATGGTGCTCAAGTGCATGACTGATCTGGAGCGCGCGTCCGACGCAGGCCGGACAAGGACCCGCCGTGCCGGCCGGGGGCGGCGCGGGGACCCACAGTTGGCAGCTCATGGCCAGTGCGCGTCTGCCCCCACATGACTGACCCCTGCGTAACTGAGGAGACATGAGTTCCTCCCCCTGGTCGTTCAATTGAAGAAAGCAACGCGGCTCCGACGCGGTTACGCGATTTCGCGATCCACGACGCGAGCCCCCGCCCTCTCAGAACCACTGCCGGCCCCGGCATTGCCTTCCGCCCCCCCCAAAAGGTACGCTGCCCGCGGGTATCTAGTCGCCCCATTGAGGACTTCGATCCAGCAAGGCACAAACATTTCCATATCCAGTCGTGCGTACGGGCTTTGCTGTCTGGTCGACTGCCTCTTCCTGTTGCCAATCGACTCCCACTGGCCCGGCCTGTCTCGGCTGGAAACCTTCAGCTACCACGCTCGAACCGTCGCTCTCCTTCACGTCTAGCCCACCGTCGGTCCCTTCCAGCTGACGACGCTACCATGGCGGGCAAGTCGTCGCCGGCCGCCCGCACGCCGGCCAAAACCCCGTCGTCCCTCAAGCGGCAGCCGTCGTCGTCGGCGGGAACCCAGAAGACGATCGTCCAGTTCTTCTCCAAGTCTACCAATGCCTCCCGCTCGACCCCGAAGCCTGCCGCCGCGGCTCCCGACTCGTCCCCGTGCTTGAGGGAGTCAACACGAACGAACTCGCTGCCCAGATCCAAGCCGACTCCCAGCATGACGCCCGTTCCGAGCAGCGATGCCATCGAGCCCTCGAGCTCCCAGGAAAACATTGACACCACAGTACTCAAGGTAGCTTCGGACTCCTTACCATCGCCAGCCACCCCTGCTGAGACCTTCACGCCGCAGGCCTCCGGTACCAGACCAGTGCTACCGTCCTCGAGCCCGACGCGAAAGGTATGTTTGCTGCTGGCCTCTAGGCACCAACCCGACAAAGAAGCATCTTTAACTGATTCTCATTGCAGGCGAGGAAGCCCGTCAACTACGCCGAACCTTCCGATGACGAGGACGACGACCCCTTCGTTCGTCTCCGAGCCGCAGGCACCCGCCGCCGCACTAAGACTCCGGCCGCTCTTGTTGATGACGGCGACGACTATGAGGAGGAGGCCGGCAGCAATGACCCAATGGACGAAGATGACGGTAAGGGAAGCCCTGCCCACGCTTGAAGGATGTTCTAATACATGACCTCAGATATGGCCGACTTCCTCGTATCTGACGAGTCGGACGCCCCCTCGCGCTCGAAGAAGAGGAAGCGCCCGCAGACGGCCAAATCTACACAATCACGAAAGAAATCCACCGTCTCGTCACCAATCAGGGAAGAGAAGCACGAGGAAGAGGAGGACGAGGACATGGAGAATATCCCGTCTACTTCGACGGCCCAGCAATGGCGCTATGATCCTGATGCTGTTGCCCCTACGGGTTCTCGACAATCCAGAACTCCGCCAGTCCGTCAGCAGGCCGCTGCCAAGGGCAAGGTGAAGCCTCACACCAAAGAGCCCGAGGACCGGTACCCCTGGCTGGCCAACATCCAGGACATGAACAGGAACCCTCCCGGTCACCCCGAGTACAATCCATCTTCCATCTACGTCCCACCCAAGGCATGGTCAGATTTCTCTCCGTTCGAGAAACAGTACTGGGAGATCAAGCAGAAGCTCTGGGACACTGTGGTCTTTTTCAAGAAGGGCAAGTTCTACGAGCTTTACGAAAACGACGCCACGATTGGCCACCAACTGTTTGACCTCAAACTCACCGACCGTGTGAACATGCGCATGGTCGGCGTGCCGGAGAGCTCGCTCGACATGTGGGTCAATCAGTTCGTCGCCAAGGGCTACAAGGTCGCCCGTGTCGACCAGATGGAGTCTGCCCTTGGTAAAGAGATGAGAGAGAGGGGTGACACATCAGCAAAGGCCAAGAAAGCCGACAAGATTATTCGTCGAGAGCTGGCCTGTATATTGACGGGTGGTACTCTTGTGGACGGAAGCATGCTCCAGGACGATCTCGCGACGTACTGTGCCTCTATCAAGCAGTCGGTTATTGACGGCAACCCGGCATTTGGAATTACATTTGTGGACTGCGCAACGGGCCAGTTCTTCATTTCGGAGTTCGAGGACGATGCCGATCTGACCAAGTTTGAGACATTCGTCGCTCAGACCTGCCCCAGGGAGCTCATCCTGGAGAAGTCCCGAATTTCCACCAAAGCCGTCCGGATTCTCAAGAACAACACATCCCCCATGACTATCTGGAACTACCTGAAGCCAGGCGCTGAGTTCTTGGACGCGGATGCCTGCCGCCGACAACTCGAGAATGGTGGTTACTTTGCCAAAGAGGACGGTGCTGAGGAGGTGTGGCCCGACATTCTGGCCCAGTCGAAGGACAAGGATCTGCCCATGTCCGCTCTTGGTGCTTTGATACACTACCTTGGGGTCCTCAAACTCGAGGGAAGTCTGCTGTCCCAAGGTAATTTTGAGTGGTATACTCCCATTCGCCGTAATGGCACGCTCATCTTGGACGGCCAGACCCTGATCAACTTGGAGATATTCTCCAACACCGTGAACGGCGGGTCAGAGGGGACCCTTTTCACTCTGCTCAACCGATGCGTCACCCCGTTTGGCAAGCGGCTGTTCCGCCAGTGGGTGTGCCATCCACTTTGCGACATCCAGCGAATCAATGAGCGACTGGATGCCGTCGACATGCTCAACTCTGATCGAAGTACAAGAGAGCAATTTTCGTCTCAGATGACCAAGATGCCCGACCTGGAACGCCTTATTTCCAGGATCCACGCCGCGTCATGCAAGCCCGAAGACTTTGTGCGCGTGTTGGATGGATTTGAGCAAATCGAGTACACCATGGGCCTTTTAGGCGCTTTTGGTGGTGGCAACGGCCTCGTGGACAGGCTTCTTTCTTCGATGCCCAACCTCAGCGAGCCCCTGTCATACTGGAAGACGGCGTTTGACAGAAAGAAAGCCAGGGATGAAAAGATACTTATCCCAGAGCGTGGCATCGAGGAGGACTTTGACAACAGTCAAGATCGCATTGAAGAGATCAAGCAAGAGCTGCAATCGCTCCTGGGAACGAAGAAGTCGGAACTGAAGTGCAAGACAATCAAGTTCACGGATGTCGGCAAGGAGATCTACCAAATTGAGGTTCCCAAGGCCGTCAAGGTGCCGAGCAAATGGCGCCAAATGTCGGCCACCTCCAGCGTCAAGCGGTATTACTTTGAAGAACTGACAGATTTGGTTCGAGAGCTGCAGGAGGCAGAAGAAACACATTCGCAGATCGTTAAAGAGGTCGCTGCGCGCTTTTTCCAGCGGTTCGACGCTGATTACGAGACATGGGCGCAGTCTATCCGGATTATTGCCCAGCTGGACGGTCTCATCAGCCTCGCCAAGGCATCGTCAATGCTGGGCGAGCCCAGCTGCCGCCCAGAGTTCGTCGACCAAGAACGAAGCGTCGTCGAGTTTGAGGAGCTTCGACACCCCTGCATGCTGAACACGGTGGCCGATTTCATCCCCAACGACGTCAAACTAGGAGGTGATACTGCCAAAATTAACCTGCTGACTGGTGCCAACGCGGCTGGCAAGTCGACCGTTCTGCGAATGGTGAGGAGCCTGCTTCTTGTGTTCCGTTCTCGAACATCCAGCTAACGAAGTCACAGTCTTGCATTGCAGTTATCATGGCGCAGATTGGATGTTATGTCCCTGCAGTGTCCGCCAGACTCACGCCCGTCGACCGAATCATGTCACGATTGGGAGCAAATGACAACATTTTTGCTTCCCAATCGACCTTCTTTGTCGAGCTGTCAGAGACCAAGAAGATCTTGTCTGAAGCCACTCCGCGATCTCTGGTCATCCTGGACGAGTTGGGGCGTGGCACTAGCTCCTACGACGGAGTGGCTGTTGCGCAGGCCGTCTTGCACCACGTGGCGACGCATGTTGGATGTGTGGGCTTCTTCGCGACTCACTACCATTCACTTGCAACGGAGTTCGAGAACCACCCGGAAATCCGATCACGTCGCATGCAGATTCATGTCGACGAAGAGGAAAGGCTTGTCACATTCCTTTACAAGCTTGAAGATGGTATTGCGGAGGGTAGTTTTGGAATGCACTGCGCGGCCATGTGCGGTATCTCTAACCGTGTCATCGAACGGGCTGAGGTGGCAGCCAAAGAATGGGAGCATACTAGCAGGCTTAAAGAGAGCCTGGAGAAGGCCAAGTCAGGTTGCTACATCCCGCTTGGGATCCTCAGTGACGTAGCGTCCTTGCTCAACGGCGGCGATGATGTCAACAGAAGAGGTGTTCAAGTTTTGTTGGAGGCCGTTGGGGCACTTTGAGTCAAGTCTAGGTTGGCGTTGAAATGTATGTGAAGCCGCCAAGGGGCTTCCAAAGGCTGTAACGATGAGAGTGAGAGGTTTTGGCGCACAGGAGTAATTGCTTGGTTCACACACGGAACAGCGCACAGATAGATAGACGTTTGCTGTTCATATATTGGGCATCTTGGCCCTCGGAATGATGACTTGTTGCAATTGCACTGCAGCTGACCTGACAGGATCTTCTGTGGTCATGGCGTGTGCAAGGAGATGCATGCATGTATCACAAGGCTGGTAGACGGTGTCTTGGCTCCATCAAGACCCGAATGTCGTTGCCTCCCTTCCGCCAGAGGCATGAGGGGTGGTTGGCGTTCGCCTTGGTCTCCGAATATCACTCAAATTACGGGTGAAGCAGACCAACATCTAGCCAGATTTCTTGCGCGCCGTCCCTACGGCGCGGAATACGAGTTTTAGCCGCCGCCCCCCCGCTCGGAGAGCTGAGCAAAAGCCTTTCCAATAATCACCCGAACACAAGCTTTTAACGCCATGCCGTGCGAGGAAGAGCCGAAAAAAGAACCCAGTGCCCGTCTCTCTGGCTGGAAGTGTCCCGGCGGACGTCGCACCCGGCGAGAAGAAGAATCCTTCGCGGCAAATATCGCTTTTCGCCTACCAACCGGGAAGCGCACGCGGTACGGAATGCATGCAGCAACCCGTTTGGGGACTTGTGCGGTCGCCGAATTGCAAGCCCTCCTGCGACCCAGGTAAGATCAAGCGGCAGCGGCACTAGGAGGGGAGGAGAAGCATGTGGGCGGCTCCCACGGCCCGGGTCTGCGAGGACAGGTATTTGAGAGGCACGTAGATAAATTGCCCATTCAATGGACGGGAGCCCCTGATGCATATTGTGCTGCTCTCAGAGAGCGTTCTTTGAAGAAGACTTTTAAACATGGCCGGAACTTTTGATGCGTGGCAACGGAACGGCGCCCAACCCGACGGGACTCCTGGGAAGGCATTCCAGCCCAGTATTAAATGCTCATTTCACCTACCTCGGTGAGCAGGGAGATCAGGGGTCGCGGGGATGGAGGATCGGGGACGGGGTCTGATTTCCCCCACACTGCCCGGCCTGCCCAGAGCCTCCAAATCATTGGTGCGATTGAGAGACGGCGCAAGAGGCCGTCACATACTGCATCTAGATAACGCTCCGCAATTGTGTTTGGAAACCGGCCCTGGTTTCTCGAGGGAGGAACAGATGCACAGGAGCGGATGCAAGCCAGGTCCGAAAACTGCAAGATGCGCGACGATGTTTGTCCCTCGCGGAACACGCGGTCTAGAACTCTCTCCGCCCTCGAGGCACGCTGGCTGGTATTCGCATCATCGGTGTTACCGTCTTGGGCGAGTGAAGAATCTGAATGTCTCGCAAGTATAGAGACTCGTGCGTAGCGCAGGGTCTGTTCTCGTGTGTGTTCTGCCGTCCAATTGGCTTCCGTAAGTAAGGTAGTAGGGTTACACGCCCCGATACTCGGGACCTTGGTAGTTTGAATCACTTCTACGAGCTTCGGAGCGCGGGACGGCGCTCGCTGGAGGGATCTGCGCTCGCGTTCAATAATCCGTGCAAGCGTGGCGCCTCGGCTACAGCTGCCATCCCACAACGGCTTTGAAGAAAGCCATGCGCACGGTTTCTCTGTCTGAGCCAAATGGGGAATTTGCCCCCATTTTAGTGTATATCGTGCTCAATTAGTATATCCAGTTGAGCAGATGGTTGCTTCTCGTGGACTTCACTAGGCCTGAGCCTAAGCAAGTACATAGTGGTCGGCCTTGCCAGTGAAGACGGAGACCGAGAAGATCGGCGCTCTTCGATAGAGAGACAGTCCTCGTCTTCCCCTGCCATGTCTCAGAACGATTGGAAGAAAGGGGGCGTGCAGGGGTAAAGGAGAGGGAAGCACGAACTGGTCGGTACGTGCATATTTGAGAGGGCTGGCTACCATCATCGGGCTTGCAGTATCGGCATTAAGAGACTAAGAGGCAACCTCCCCCCCCAATGATCCGCGAGTCTGCCATCACCCCCGCGCGCGAGATCGATGGCAAGGCTTTTGAGGCTGTCTGGGCGCCCAGACAGCCTTTCGTCCGACGGATGCACTGGATCTAGAATGAGAGCGAGAGCGTCGCAATCTGGTCGAGATGGGGGTTGTCTTGGCCTTGTCCATGGCGCAGCGCATTCATACTGCCCACTCACAGATACATTCCCCGCCGCCTTTGGCTTGGGGCAAAGTCCGGAGTGAACACCCCTTGTGCTAATAAGGAACAGGAGACCAACCGTAACGGCCGCAGCCACCCCTTGAGCGTCTGGAGGGCGCTGGGGAATACCAGGGGCCGGGGTTGTGGAGGACAGGCCTTGGCTCGCGGGGGGATGGAGTCAACGCCGTATCAAGGATAGACGTGGGCGAAGGGTTCGTCCCAGTTCAAAAAGGCGTTATTTGCCGCCAAGTGGTTGCCAAGGCTATCTTGATGTTGCTGAGTCGGGGAAGTCAAGGACTACCTACCTTGGGTAGGAGCTCCTTGGGTACCTAGGGATCGCAGAATCTGGTCTGCGGGCCTGCAGGTCTGGAATACAGCCGCCCTCCTCAAAAGGGGTCTCCCCAATAACCGTCCCTACCCTCCCTCGTGACCCTGGTCAGCGACACGACGCGTCGCTGTGTGTTCCCTGCCGGTGCAGGACAGGGGCACACATCCATGGCCGAAGGAGGGTAGCAAGCAGGCGTTTGGAGATATGGCACCGCATGCACAGGCGAACGAGATTGTCCATGTCATCCGTCAGCGTTGCACTCATCAATTTTTTGATCTCCGTCTCGTCAGCAACCACCCGGCCGGCAAGATCCTGAGCCTGTCAATATCTTTGCAGGGGGCGCAACAGCAGCCAAGGGACACAAGGCCCGGCTGACAATGCGAGGTGCCGTTGTTGCTGCATCGTCAAGGTGGCTGCAGTGCTCACCTGAGTGCTTGGTAGATGGAAGAAGAAGAAAAAGAAAACGAAAAAAAAACCCCCGTCCCTGCCACTGTTGTGGTTATCCAAATCAAGGTTCAGAGATACCCGGCCTCGGACTCGGGCGGAAAACTGACAGCCACCACGACTGCCAACGACGAGCGAAGGAAGCCACCTCTCCGACCCCAATCTCGGTTTCGTGCGCCCTCACTGGACGAACGGGGCTCCACCGAGAAGGGGTCAAGTGGGGTCGATTGCACGTCACTGGCCACACGCAGCAACGACACAGTCAGCGAGCGTCCCCAGCAAATGGAAGCGACACTGAGTGGATGTGTGGGAGGGCGGGCGGCGTTCTCGACCCAGCATGCGTGCCTAAACTTAAACCTAATCTGGCGGGGCAGGAGGACAGCTGTTGAATCATGGGGTAAGTTCCTTGCTTCCTCCCACCTGCCTTGCTATGCCTACCTACCTTTACCTTGGGTAGGTCCCTACTCCAGGCAAGATAAGTAGAGAAATTCAATTACACCGCCCGTGTTCTAGGTAACGACAATCTGCCAGTGGCGGGCGCTAGGGCCGAGGGAATTCCACTGGAATGTTGTCCGTGTCAACCTGGAAGCTTCCTTCCACATCCTCTACACATTGTGACAGTTAACCTTGAACGCGTCGTCCGTGCCAACGTGCCAACTTGCCCCGCACGCTTGCTGCTGATCAGTCAGCTCGCCGGCACCGCGGGGCACTCCCAGCGCCTCCCAGCGCCTCGCCAAAAACGAGAGATGCGGTCCCGTGCATCGTCAGCAAGCGGGCGGCGGCCCCTCCCCCATCTTCTCCAGACTCCCACTCCGGGGGCCGGTCGCCTAGCCCCTTGCAAGATGCACTAGTGTACCTACGTGTGCAGCAGCAGCAGCAGCAGCAGGCTTGTCTGTCGGTCCCTGCCTGTCCTGCCTGTCGGAGCCGGCGGGGAGGATACGCGTGCCGTCTCATTGGCCGCCGACGCCGTGGCGGAGCAGGCTAGCGTGCCAAGCTGTCGGATGGCTCAAATGGACACTCGGCCGTCCTGCCTGAACCGGTTCGTTTCGTCCGGCCAGCCAAGACATCGACTTCCCACACCAAACGTCCTCTGAGTCTGCGTCTTGTCGTCCATGTCGTTGTAGTCTCCTCCACCACCACCACCACCACCACCACCACCACCACCACCGTTGACCTGTTCGTCTTCCCTCGCACCGCACCGCCTTCGCCCTGGCTGCCGCCCTCCGTCCAATCTACTGCCCGTCCATCCCAACCCAGCCCGGCGCATCGTGTCCTCCTCCCGTCTTGACCGCATCCGCCGGCCTCATCCCTCGTGGCGCCTCCCCTCCCCCTCACCGCAAGCCTCCTCCCCCCTCCCCCCCCTTCGTCCCTGTCTCCCTGCCATCTCGCACCCCAGAATTCTGGTCGATGCCTCTGATTCACGCCTTGAGCATCGTCCTATTGAGGAAAGCATTCCATTCGACCGGCGCTAATCGTCTCCAGCCCGCCCGTACACGTGGCCGCCAGCTGAGCCAAGAACACCCAGCGTGCCTCCCATGGCCAGGGAACGCCCGCCGCCTCGCTGTCTGTGTGACTCTTGGTGATGTTGTGGCTTGAAGGATGAGAGGGAACATCTCTCGTCTCGGTGGAAGGGCACATGGCACCATGGCATTTGTTTTCTTGGCTGCTGCGCACACCTTGCTCTGCCGTGTCATGGCATAGCATGGCATTATTGGCATAGGATTCAAGAAGCCTCGCCTCAAAGCTTGGGCGAGAAAGCGTCCCCGATCTCCGGAAACCAGGAGCGCATGTCGTCATGCAGACGACAAGGCCACGACCACGACCACCATTCACTCGGTGGCCTCCTGCGATGGGCGGCGTCGGGTTGTTTGCACGCTGGGGGCTGCTTGGAACGCTCATTTCACGACTGGAGGCGCGCAAAGGGCTGATGTCCACTCACCCGGACTCGCTGCGTGGTCGAGATTTGGGGGATCCCAGCTTGGTGTTCTTGGCGGCCGCACTTGCGCCGGGGGGAGGCTTGAGGCAGGCGGCGGAACGAAATTGGTCTGCGGGGGAAAGATTGGAATGCGGAGGAACAAGTCACAACACAACCTCTCGCGCCTTGGTTGGGACGGCGGCCGTCGCGGCCTGCCATGATTCCTCGGATCGCTACCAGAGGCCGACGATACGGCGCATCTATGATTATCTATCTCGAGTGCCTCTCACTCTGGGCGGCTGCGGTGAGCCAAAGCAACCCAAGGCCGGGCAGCCAAGGCGAGTTACCTTGGGGATATGTACTATGTAGGTAAGGTAGGCTAGACGGCGCAGCTGTCTCGGCGGCACTAACGCGAGATAGGCGGAGAGTGCGGGTGGGATGCGGCGCCGGCAACCTATGGCTGGCCCGGACGCGGCAGCTCAACAGCCAGAACGGGATAAGCTGACAGGATGCGGATCCTGAGGAGCGGCAGCGTAGCAGCGCCTTATATGTGCATGTACAAAGGAACCTTGGCTTGCGTGCGGGAGGGACGGATCCCAGTCGGGTCTACCTGGTCCTGAACGTACCTGTAGAGGCGGTACGGGTACGTCCCGGCGAGGCACCCGGACTTTTCTTCTTGGATTTCTTTTGTTGAATTGCCATGGGGTTTTGTATATTTTATTTTTTTGGTTTTTCCCCCCATCCCACCGTAGATTGCCAAGGCTCTAGGCAAGATGGATGTCGGCGAGTAGCTAGCTGGGTGCTGGATGCTGGATGCCGGATGCCGGTCACGCACGAGTGAGAGCTACCTACCCATGCTCATACAGTGTACTCATACTCATAACCATAACCATACCCATATCCATACCTACCTAGGTATCCATATCCATACCTACCCATACCTCCTTCCCTCACACACCAGGTGTTCTCACGTCTGCTCCTGCCCCGTGAAATCATTTAAAGAGGGCAGTTGCGTCCGGGGTCGTCCGCACCTTCCCAGCTCCCCTTCCTCTTGTGTTCCTTCTTCTCTCTGCTCATGCTCGACTCCTTCCGCTCCTGCACCTGCACTTGCGCTCGCACCTGCACTTGCACCAGCAACTGACCGTTCTTGCTCCTTCCTGACAGAGTCCAGGCCAGGTGAGACAGAAAGGAGAGAACGAAAAGTCTCGGGCTTCATTCTCGCCATCCCTTGCCGCCGCCGCCGCCGCCGCCACCAGCTCTCAACAATATCGTGCACCTTCCACTCACCTCACCGGGGTGCGCATACTGCACAGCCAAGTCCATCTCGACTCGGACAGCCGCAGCAGCCCTATTCAGCTGCATTCTCGTCTCCTGCAATCTGCCCCTGTCTTCATTGGCTCCCGACGCCTACCTCTCACGCTGTTCCGAGACACCCAGCGACCATTCTGTGTGAGCTGTCTCAAGCCTCGTCCAAGCACTCACATTCGAATCCTTCCTGCACCGAGCCTTCGGCCATATATTTCCCGGCAATCCCTCCGCCGCATCTCACACCGCGCCGTACGTTGTGCCTCACGTCCACGCGCCCTTGATATCTCCGTGTCACGCTCCTCACCGCCAAAATGTCCACCTCTGAGAAGGATGTCAAGACCGACGGCATCGTCGACCCCTCCATCGAAGTCGAGTATGCCAGCGACCCCGAGAGAAGCGGTTATGACCAGGCCGCCACCAAAAGGTTGCTGCGCAAGATCGACTGGGCTCTCATCCCCTTCCTGGCCCTCTTGTACTTGCTGTCCTTTCTGGACCGTACCAACATCGGCAATGCTCGTCTGGCTGGGCTCGAGGCCGACCTCGGCATGAAGGGCCTCGACTACAATGTCGCCCTGTCCGTCTTCTTTCCCTGGTATGTCGCCGCCGAGATCCCCTCCAACTTGGCCATGAAGCGTTTCCGCCCGTCCATCTGGATTCCCTGCATCATGATTGCTTGGGGTATCTGCTGCACTCTGATGGGTCTCGTCCACAACTACGCTGGCCTCTTGGCTTCTCGTATGGCCCTCGGTCTCGCCGAGGGTGGTTTGTTCCCCGGCATCACCTACTAGTAAGCTTTTCTCCACCCCGTGCCAGTCAGTTGATGGAATACCGCCTAACCCTTGCTTACCCAGCATCACCATGTGGTACCGACGTCACGAGTGCGGTCTGCGAATGGCCATCTTCTTTTCTGCTGCCACCGCCGCTGGTGCCTTTGGGGGTCTCCTCGCCCGAGGCATTGTCGAGATGGATGGTGTTGGAGGCAAGCCCGGCTGGGCCTGGATTTTCATCCTCGAGGGCATCATTACCCTTGCTGTTGGTAGGTTCCCGACTCAGGCTCCTAGTGCTTAGAGACTACGTACTCACAACGCTCGTTTAAGCCATTGCCGCCTTCTTCATCATGAACGACTACCCCGCCACTGCCAAGTTCCTCACCGTCGCCGAGAAGGAGGAGGTCACTCGCCGCCTCGAGCAGGACCGCTCCGCTCTCGCCGACGAGTTTGACATGGTTTACTTCTGGGACGCCCTCAAGGACTGGAAGATTTGGGTCCACATGGTATTTTGACTTCTCGTGACTACCTATGAAATATAGCGCTCTTTGACTAACCCGTTCCAGTTCATCACCATTGGAATCTACACGCCCCTCTATTCCTACTCGCTGTTCCTCCCTACTATTGTCAGTGGTTTGGGATACACCAACAACACCGCCCAGCTTATGACCGTCCCTCCTTACGTCGTGGCCTGCGTGTGCTGCATCAGCGGCGGCTGGCTGGCCGATCGTCAGCGCCAGAGAGGCATCTACATGATTTTCTTCTGTGCTGTTGCGTAAGTATCAACTAGACCCCTGAGACCTGCCTACAAAACCTGACAGACATGCACAGCATGGCCGGCTTCATCATGCTGCTCTCATCACAGAGCAACGGAGTCAAGTACGCAGGCTGCTTTTTCGCCGCCTCTGGTATCTACCCCAACGTTCCGCAGGGTGTTGCCTGGAACGGCAACAACATTGGAGGTTCCGTCAAGAGAGGCGTCGGTATCGCCATGCACGTCGGTGAGTGAGCTTTCGCTTCTGATTGTCGCTCGAGGATACTAACAGAAGACAGGTTTCGGCAACCTCGGTGGTGCCATCGCCGGTTTCCTCTACCAGGCCAAGGACAAGCCTCACTACTACCCCGGCCACGGCACCCTTTTGTCGACCTTGACAATGTCCATGATCCTGTCCACTTTCATGACAATCTACCTGCGCCGCGAGAATGCCCGCCGAGACCGCGAGTACAAGGACCCCAGCCAATACACCGCTGAGGAGAAGGCCGCTGAGCGCCACAAGGGCGACAACGCTACCTTCTTCCGCTACACTGTCTAAGATGGCTTTCCAAGTTTACGAATTTTTTGGGTTATCTGTCGTTTGGCTGGATTCTCATCTATGTATCATCAAGGGATTGAAGATGGGAAAATGGGTGTGTCTAGAAGGCGCAAAGATGAACGATCAGGGAAGAACACTGGGTATTCTCAGAGGCTGCATATGACTGCATCAAAGTGATAGAAGAACAATCCATGCCAATTGCTACATAAGGAATTGATTCATCCCACGTGCGACTGTTTCTAGGAGCCTTCAGCAGAAGTCAGATAGGGAAGCCTCGTGAGCCAGTGTAGTCACACCCGGCACTTCTTTGCTCTTTTCTGGCGCGAGGGGGCTCATCGTTACCTAATGCCTGCCTTGCTCTAGCACGTGCATCGGCGTTATGTCTCCGCGTGTCTCTTTTGACGGTCAAAGATCGCGACGCCACCCTCTCAGCGCGGAGATCTGTCACCTGACACCCATACCAAGGAAACTGTAAACTACCGCTTCGATCAGACATTGTTCAGTCGTGGCGCTGTCCAAAAACAGAGTTTGACACCGTTGCTAGCGCCCTCTTTGTTCGTGCGATCAGTGAGTTCCGCCGACATCTTGGCACACAAACTCCTTTCCTCCGACACGTGGGGGCGGGAATAGTGAATCGTGGGGAGAGGAGATTGGGGCAAACTTCGGCGGAGAGTGGAAACATGGATCTGGGGCTGGATCAGATAGCTACCTTAGACAACATGCACACACACAAACTAGGCACACTACCTAATGAAAGCATGCCTGCTTGTCACCTGTCATGCGTGGAGTGCAGTGGACCTTGCAGTGAGTGTGGTTCCCTCTTTGGCAGGCTTCATGGCTTTGCGGGGTGAACATGGCACTTCCTTGTCTCCGGCCGGGGATGGGGGGGCAGTGGTGCAGGGGGAGCCGGATCTGATCTTGTCGTGTCTGAGATACCACGCCTCTGGGATCCAATGGCGCCAGTCCCAGGGACCCGGGTATTTGACAGGCTGTTGAAGAGTCTTGGAGACGTTTGCTGGTTGCTGAGCTACCATATCTGTCTTTTTTGGTGGGCCGACTTTGCTCTCTCAACTAGAAAAGTTCTTGGACTCTAGAAAAGCTCTTGATCACGACCACAGATATGTTGCACTAATGGCGTATTGAGTTGAAGTTACCAGTGTTCCCACACAATACACACTACTAGGTAGATACAAGGAAAACATGTGCAAGCAGTTGCACGAGCCGTCGTAGATGCATTCATAAAACCCCTAGCATCTAGCCTCCCTGATCAAAATCCACGGCTGCTACGGGTATCTCAGTTTGTCATCAGAATCCATCAACTGTCTCAGACGTGTCCCATCTCACAGGTCATCGACCGTGTCTGTTTCACTTCTCCCCAGAACTGCCAGTAATCAGTCCACCCTCGTTGTGCTGCACGGCGGCCTTCTGCTGCCCGTCGTGGTGGTGTTGAACGTGATCGTCAATCTCGTAAAGCTCGGGGAAGGGGGCCACGTCCCGGCGCAGCAGGTACTTGTTGGCGTACCACGGCGCCTTGCTCGCGTAGTACTTGGCGTGGTCGCGGTTGCGGACGGAGAAGACGCTGTCGAGCTCCTCGAGCGTGAGGCTCTTGGTCTCGGGGAGGAAGAAGTAGGCGACGACGAAGCCGAAAATGTTCCAGCAGGCGTACCACAGGAATGCGCCCGTCGCACCGAAGCTGGTCATCATCGACGGCCACGAGAAGCTGATGACGAAGTTGAAGCCCCAGGTGACGGCCGTGGCGCTGGCCATGCCGATGTCGCGGATGTGCAGCGGGAAGGCCTCGGCGCAGTACGTGAACGGGACAGGGCCGGCGCCGGGCGAGTAGACGGCCGCAAAGATGTAGATGCCGGTGGCGATGCAGGCCACCCGGCCGGTGCCCTCGGGGATGTAGAAGCTGAAGCCGGTGAAGATCAAAGACAGTGCCATCAAGGGGAACGTGACAAGCAGCAGGTTCCTCCGTCCGAAGGTGTCGATGGTGTAGAATGCCGGGAGCGCGAAGAGCCAGTTGACGAGACCCATTCCCATCGACGTGAGCAACGCGTCGGCTCGGGAAAATCCACCCTCTTCAAAGATTGCGGTAGAATAGTACATCCTAACAAGAAAATGTCAGCTGAGTTTGTTCTAGAACCGCTCGGAGGACTCGGCCATGGCTGTCGTCGGAGTGGGTCCCCAGGTCCCGGATGTCCGTCCGGGTGACAGGGTGGGTCACCGCCTCCGGTCGCAGCGGGCCGGCATGGCTACGCCGTCTCTGTGGGAGGAGCACTGCACTTACACGACATTTATTCCGCAGAACTGCTGCATAAACATGACGAAATACGAAAACGTCGCGGCCCGACGGTTTCTTCGGACAGTAAAGAAATCCTTCCAGTTGCGGCCGCTGCGAGCCTGGGTCTCGACCTCGAGCAACTTGTGGGCGTAGTACATGTCCCGAGTCGCCTGAATGGGGTGGTGCCGCAGTCTGCAAACGGAACGGAATGCTTGCTGGTACTTTCCCTTTTCCATGTACCATCGAGGGCTTTCAGGGCAGAAGTAAACCTAAGAATGCGTTAGAAAGCCTTTTCTTTCTGAGGTCGTTGAAGTCTGTCGCCAGGAGTGGCCCCGAGAGGCGTGATAAAAACCATTTCACTGAGGCACTCTTACCTGGATCATGACTATCAGCGGGGGAATAGAGGTGCTACCCAACATCCATCGCCACTGTGTGTCCTCGCCAAGGAAGTCGGTCCTGCGGAAGGCGACGGAGACTATCAGTCCCAGAGCGATTCCAAAGGCTTCAAAGGGTCAACATGACGAATCTTTCGGTAAATACGGCGGGGAGCACACACCTGTCCACATCTGCCACATCATTGTCAGGGCGCCGCGAATGGTCTTGGGGGTACTCTCGGCGCTGTACACAGGAGTCGTGCTGCTCTTGGCGCCGACGGCGAGACCCAGGCCGAAACGAGCGAGAAGCAGGTTGTACCAGCTGGGGGTTCATTGTAAGCATTTACTTGGAAACACGAACGAATGTAAGCTCACGTGTCGGCGGCAGCCATCCAGAAGCCGGTGGCCACGGAGAAGAAGCACGAGATGAAGATGGTTCCGCGTCGGCCAGTCCATTTGTTGAGGTACGGACTCGTCCAGCATCCTATGAGGGCCGAGCACAGGTAAGGGGCGCCGTTGAGTAGGCCCCGCATCCTGTCATCAGTGATGTTGAAAGTCGCATAGTAGTACTCCTACGATACATGGTGAGCCAGCATCGTTCAGGACGCGCCAGAGCTCGTACAAACCTGAGCGCCATTGACGGCCGTCTGATCCATTCCTTGCACAATGGCGGATCCGGCACAAAGTGCTTGAAGAAGCAAGTTAGCACGGGTGCTGAAGCAGTATGGCGGAGTTGGTGATGGGTGTCGAGAACGGTGTCTTCCTGCGGAGGCAGCACCACAACGGTTGCTGCCCCAAGCTAGACGGGACAGGGACTTACCACAGAGGAAGTAGAGCTGGAAAGGCTGGGACCAGCGGTGGGTGACCTCTTTGCGAAGCACCGCCTTCTCCTCGTCGGTGAGTATGGTTACAGTTTCAAAGCCGTCGGGCCTGTTGCTGACTTGGGCCAGCAAAGCACCCTTGCGGAAGTCTTCCCGGTGCTCGGTCAGACCGTATTTCTCCGTAAAGCCGTCCACGTCCTTGATGAGCTCCTCATGGGTGTACCCGACGAGTGGGTTGCGGAGCTTGGCGGCCGTGGAGGCTTGGGCGGCCTTGTCCAGTGCGCCGTCGCTCCCGGAAGTGCGGGCCTCCGTGCGGAGGTCCTCGGCCGGAGGAGCCTCCGTGTCTACCTTGGGGGAAGGCATTGTGGGGATACCGGAAAGGCTGAACCAGGCAACGTGTATGTGTTACTGACTTGCAAGTCCTGTGGACTGGATTCTGGGGAAGCAGCTTGAATATTGTGGAAGCGGAAGCGCAAAAGAGGGGAGGATGGAGAACGGGGAGCGACCGAGGGTGTTTATAGACGTTTGACTGCGAACCCCGTGGGCGCGACCCTTCCCCCGGAGTCGACAAGAACATCGAGGTGGGCCCCAGGGCTCCAAGACTGAGGGGATTCTGCTGGGTTCGTGTTGGGATACGTGGCCGCGGGCCAATGCCCGGACACAACGGACTTGGAGGAGTGGAACGTCCAAGACGGCGCGGTCTGGGGACAGGACGAGTGAGTCGCGGCCGCGCTGCGTCGACCGGATCGTCTGGCCACCTGTTCTTCGCATCGCTGCGGGTTTTCTGCCCAGGCCAAGCAGCTCTCGGTGGAGCAGGTGTGCCGCACCGCCAGCATGGTGTGCCTCGAAGGCCGCAGCGCAGGTCTGACTGAGACTGTGTGACTGTGCAACCATCGACTTCCGAATGGGGTCTATGGGCGTGGGCCGTTCGAGCATGCCGGCGGAAAGCCACGTCCAGTTGCATCCGGGAGACTCAAGTCGGATGCTGCATGCCTGCGCCTGCGTAACCTATACTAGGTGGTATACATGGGACGCTGCACTCGCATGTCATATGGCGGCGCTTGCTTGTGGGGTTTCCAGTGACGCGGTGCAGACCGCGTCGAGTATCTCGAGCCTTGTCGAATGCGCGAGAGTACCCGGCCGTCAGCCGCGTGGGAAATGGACGTCGGCAAAGTCACACTGCCGGTCAGCCTCCAAGAAGGCAAGGCGGCCAAGGCGGTGTTGGGTGTTGGTGGCAGTCGGACGATGATCGGCGGCGCAGCCAAGCGGCCCCTCGTGCTCGGCGGCGGGGGCTCCGACTTTGAGGACGCAGCAAGCGGACAAACAAGAAGCCAGGAAATCGGCAAACCCCTGACACTGGGCTCGGCACGCGGCGCGGCACTCGTCACACCCACGACGTGAGGGCCAAAAGTCCCGCCCCTGGTTTGCTTTGGTCGACAGTCGAGCCGCTGACAGACTTTTCTGCCCCCCTCCTGGCATGGCAGCGTATGACTTCATACCAAGCCTCCCTCGCGTCGGCGCCGTGATCCTTCCGGGTGTTGGGTGAACCGTCAAGCACATGCTGTGGCGCCATGTGCGATGTGCGATCGCTCCCGTTGCCACGACGGCCAATGATATCCGCGCCGTTTGACGGATTGTTCTGTCCTCGCCCGCCGCTCCGTGGGCCCTGTTCGAGGTGCATCTCGATTACCGGAAAGCAACACCAACAGCTCTTCTGTCGTCATCGTTGGCTCGGAGCCCAGGCAATAAGACGGCGATTGAGGTGGAAGGCGACATGTGACGGCATCCGTCGTGTTGGTTTCGACTTTGGCATTGCAGAGATTCCGTCACCGTCCTTTGCCCGCTCGTTCGTTTGCTTTGCGACCTCCTTCAGGCGAGATAAGTTGGCAAGGTGGCAAGGTACCGTGGTGTCAGGCTGTCAGCAGAGGCGGCGACAAGACTCGACAAGAAGCAAACCCCCACACCAAGATAAGACGAGAGACTTCGCCATCCTTAGGCTCTTGGGGGGGATACGCAAACACGAGGCTGGCTGGAAAATGGGCCGAAACACGCTCCCTGGCTGGGCTGGTGTGTGTGTGTGTGGTGTCGAGAGGATGTTGCAGGCGAACGCTTAGGTGCGACCGGTGAATGTCAAGCATTTGACTCGAACGCTTATCGAAGCGGACGAATCAGACGGGCCGACTGGCTCTTGACCTTGGTTTCACCTTGGATTCTTTCGGCCTGGGCGCTATCTCTCCCGCAAACTCAACTCTTTCAATTCTTTTGGAAATATGTACAACGAAGAAGACTATTTACGGTGATTCGCTCGCCCTCCACTCAGACTTGGGATCCCATTCAAACGGCTGCCACTCTGTCGTTCCATTTCCTGACTCGACGTTTAGCCAATGGACGCAACGTGGTTCGTAACCAGGCAGGTCCACTCGTCGGTGCCGTAGTAGATGGTGTTGCCGTCGTTGTGAGTCTGGCCGGTGCTGATCGTGTCGCCCAATTGCCAGAAGGCATCGGCCGCCATGCCTGGAGTCGTCGCCGAGGTGATCTGCCAAGGCCTCTCCAGCTCACAGTGCTGGGTAGGAGTGCCATCTGAGAATCGCCGCCTGTTAGCACATCGCCCCGTCGAGCGCCTCAAGTGAGACGATGCTGCTATCTGCAGATACTCACATTCTTCAAAGAAGCAAGGCTTGTTGGCGGCAGCACAATGCACAGCGTGGTCAGTCACCCACTTGTTGCCTGCGGCATACCCAACACCCCCTATTCTCTTGTCAGCCCCTCATCGTTTCTTCCAGCACTCGCATGCGTCGCATGCGAGGACTGTTCTCTCAAGGGTCCGAGTGGACCTACATGAGTTGGGGTAGAAGTGGAACGTCGCAAAGTCCAGCGTCGTGATGTTGAGCAGACCAACCCAGTCGGTGCCCTCAGAGTACCCGTACGGATAGCTGGTGTCTCCGGGCAAGCCCATGCCCTCGTCACCGAGCGTTACCATGTGGTTCGGGTCGAGGCTCTTGACATACTCGGACGTGGACTTGGCCCAGTTGTAGATGACATTAGTGCTGCAGCCCTGGCAACGGGGCTCGTTGGCAAGTTCCCACGCGAGGATGGCCGCGCTGGACTTGTACCGGCTGACCACAGCGTCAATGTATTTCCTGTACTGGGCTTGAGCCGCCGTGTTGGTGTACCAGCCGTTGTGGTCACCGCCGAACGCGTTGGTGTACGCCTTGATGCCGCCGTAGTCGTCCCAGTTGTTGACGAAGTTGATAATGAGCTTGATGCCGTTCTTCTCGGCCGACGCTACGACGGTGTCGAGGCGCTGCAGCCCGTTGACGCCCGTGTTGATGGTCGACCCCGACGGCGTCAAGTGCTGGAACCAGTTGTCGTACTGAGGGACGGTGTTGACGTCGTTGAAGCCCCAGATTCGGAGGATCTTGAGCCCCGAGGTCCTGAGGTGGCCCAGCACAAGGTCCACGTCGGCCGCGTTGGTCAGGAAGCTGCACCAGTAGCAGTTGGTGCCGGCGTAGTACTTGGTCACGCCGTCGATGGTGAACTTGGTGCCGCTGGCCTTGGGGAAGCCGGTGCCGGGCGGGGGCGCGGATGTAGAGGTTCTGGTGGAAGTCGTGCGCACCGAAGACGAGCTGGCCGGTCTGGTCGAGGTCGCGAGCGTGCTGGTGCGGGAGGTCGTCGCGGCGGCGCCTGCGGTGAAATCAGCATGGGGTTGAGCACTAATCGGGGGTCCGCGAGACAACATACCGGGCACACACTGAGAGTACCACTGGTTAGAGTATTGGCAAACGGCGCCGGAAACGCACGTCGTAGGTCCAGTCCAGCCTTGGCCACCGCATTGGCCCCAGAGATTCTGCTGTGCCGAAGCAGCGGCCGCGAGAGAGAGTACGCCAGCAACAACCGACTTCATGATGGAGGCTTTATGTTGTTTCTATGTTGGTGCTAACACAGCCACGGTTTCTCTCGAACTGTTGCCGGTGGGATGTCGCCATTTTGTATTTCGAAGCCCTCTTCAAGAGACGGCTTCCACGCCGTCCTGATCGGACGCATCAGCCTCACCGGATCGTCGTCTTCCTTGCCCTCGAAAGCTTCTTGCCATGTGACGACGAATTTCCATCAATGGCGTCCCAATACCCTTGCTTCACCAAGACATGGCTGATGGCCGGACCCTTGGATCGACTGACTGGGTGCTCCGCAATCGAGGGAACACATCCGAAAAGACCAGGGCGGGTGCGGAGGAGGACGGCAACACCACTTCAGGTCTGGAGACGAATGAGCCGACATAAACGGGTGCCTGGGCAGCCAGGTTTCTAGGTTGCATCGCTTGTGCATGTCGTTCCATTGCCATTCGGATTGGGCTTCCCTGGAACCGAAGAACCAAGATCTTCGCTTTCGCTTCCACCGATCTACCAGCACCCAGCCGTCTCTGTGGGTGTCAGTGCTCACCTGGATGAAGCCTCAACAGCCATCATATCAACCACAAAGCTGAGGAAGCAAAAAGATGAGTGATATAAGTGGCGAGACATTTCTCCCATGACATGTCGAGAGCCGGTTTCCTCTCTTGGGCGTTACCTCCGCCTCGACGCTTGGGGCTGCAACGGCGGAGCATCGACCTCCGAATTCCGCATTCGAACATCGCGCCTCTACCCCGCGAACGGAAAACCGCAACGCTAAGCTTTCTCTGCCCTTTGTAGGGCCTTAGGGCAGGGAACATCCAAAATAACGATCGGGTCATCATGTTCCTGGTTTAATTTCAGTTAGATGTACGCAGCGTGCGGGGTGTGGGCGATGCAAGTGGCGGGCTGGGCCGAATCTTGCCCTTAGCAGCTCGCCAACACGGCAAGATGATCCGGTCCCAAAATGTACCTAGGTCAGTGGTTTAATGCAAACGTGCCAGCGAGAACTTGACGACCGTAATGTGGAGAGAGCATCTGGGTGACCGCGAAAGAGGTGGATGGTCTCAAAATGACTCTGGCTCGAGCTGAGTTTTCTACTTCTCTCATGTGACATTGCCCTCTTTGGTTGATTGGGCCAACTGCCACTCATCTGGGAAGTACTGTGAGAGTGATCTGAACTATATCAGAATATACGCGAACCGGATTCACTCCGAACGCTACCCCTCTCAAGACTCCGCCGATTCCGCAGCTTTGACCTCGTTCGTCGTGGCAGCTGCCGAGCCTTTCTCTATCATCATAGGTGCCATGCCGTCGGTGTTTATATACAAGGCCATCACCTTCGGGCCGGGATAGTGTCTAACTGCATGCACTGCCCACCAAAGGCCGGTTATTGCTACTGTTCCAACTAGGATAACACTGCTCCAGTTCATCGTAGCTTCAGTGGTCGGCAGGACGAATGCTGGTTTGACGTGGTCAGCATAGCACGCTGGAGGCGCCAATAAGGCGCAGGAGACTGTGAACTTACGGAAGCAAAACAAAATGTCGAATAACACAATAAATATCACCGCTAGTCCGTTGATGACATATCCCGCTCTCCCCAAGTGGAACGGTCCCTGCGGAAAGTACTTTCGACCGGACAGCATGTTAGCCGCAAATGGGATGGCGTAGGATACGGACGTTAGGATAATGAACGACCCCGCCAATGCTAGGAACGCCGTCGGGCTGCCGAGCGGGATGGCCCCAAGCCCAGTGGCGATGACACCTGAAGTTTGATGTAAGCATAAATAGCCGGAGGACTATACCGGACTTGGCGCAACTTGCAGACAAACAGGGTCGACCACACTGGGCAACTGAGTCGTTCGTTGACTTGCCCAAACACATTCGACAGCGGCACTGCGTTGTCTCTGGCCAGTGCCCAGTATGTCCTTGAAACCTTTGGGTTGATTAGCATTTGACACGACTCAGCTCAAGATTGAAACGGCAACTATACTAGTTGACAGGGGAAATTGGGCTTACAGTCAACGTCAGGCCCACGCAGCAAGTCAGCGTGCAGCCAAGCATGATGAACAGGAGCCCAAAGGCCGCGCCGGGGTTCCGTATGCCATTAGCACTGGTCGTGGCTTGCACGTAGATGTTGGTCAAAGGAAATGTGTTGAAACCCCCTTGCAGGGCGGTTATGTCTGTAATGGCGTAGGACAGAGCCACGGCGAAACAAAATGCATCTATAACCGGTCAACATACGATCCGCATATCTCTAAAGAGACAACCCACAAACAAATCCCAGAAATATCTGTAGCATGATGGCTTTGGGAAGATCCTTCCTGGGATGAGGCATCTCCTCAGCCATGTGTGTGACCGAGTCGGGGGTTCCGATCGTGAAGGCGCCGTTAAGAACCCCCAGTAAGAAAGCGACCCCGCCCGACCAGCCGGTTGCATTGTTCTCGTCGAAGGAGGCCCATACAAAGTGGTTGCTCGCGTGTCTCTTTGGCATGGCAGCTAAGACGACGATGGTAACGACGCCGCCAACGAGGACGAAGAAAGTGCCCACGTGTTGTGTATGCGGGCCGTATTTGTTTCCAAAAACGAGAAATGCAGCCGAGCCCCAGAGAATGATGAGATATCCAATGTAGACGTGGAAAGGCTGGCTGACGTAGTTGTCTAGGTTGTACACAGCGTACATGCTCACGGCAACATTGCTCGAGATCTGCATGAGCGAGGCCAGAGAGAACATCCAGCCATAAAAATTGATCAAGCTTTTGAGGCACTAATTAGCTCCGCCCCCGATGCAGATGGACATGCACCTACCCGGTGAAGAAACCCAACGCTCGGCCCCATCGAGGCCCGCCGGCGATAGTCGCCCAGTGATAGACACCGCCGGCTGTAGGTACCGATGAAGCAAGCTCGAGGCCAGGTCAGTCACGCTCGAAACGAAGAAACGAGAGACATCTAGGTGTACTGACCTCCGATAGACTCAGGCCGATGAGGGAGTAGTAAAAGACGGCGACAAGGAGGCCGTAGATGATGCCGGGTGGGCCACCGTTGACTAGACGAATCCCGGCTCGTTATGAAGATTCAACCAGCAAGGCTTGGCCTGCACTCACGAATGGATACAGAGATGGATGAGCCCAGTGCAACCCAAGCATTGTCCACTGTGAGGGCCATGCTGGCGAGTCCGAGGAGGCCGTATTGTCGCGACAGCTGGTCCTTGTGGCCGGCGGCGTTGAGAGCGACGCCGTCTTGGACGGCAACGACGGTTTCATCGTCGGAGGAGGCAGCCTCGACAATCCCGCCCCGCATCGCCAGTCGTTTCGTCATGGCTTCAACACTCGAATGATAGCTTGGCGCCTGGTGGGTGCTGTTATTCCTACCTACCTAGATGGAGATTATCTGTATCGATATTCTGCAATGACACGCATGCTACGGCACCATCACAGAAGTCGACGACTCAAGGTGCAGAGCTAGACAAGAAACAAGAATGAAGATGGCAAGCCAAGGAAATTAGGTCGTAGCAGCTCGCTCGGACTTGCGTATGGAACGACACTGACTGAACGGACGAAACATTCAGTTTTTGAGGCGACGGGCTATCTAGTTAAGCATGAACAACGTGGCACTGGTAAGCGCCATGTCTTAGGACGAGAATTTTAGTCTCTTCCATAGTTGCTAACCTGCACTTTGTGCAACGGTCTAGCGTTCAAATTGACGTAGCATCGTGTTCTAGCCGTCAGCTGGCAGATGTAGTGCGTGCAGTCCGTCCGTCAAGGAAGAAAGCTCGTAAAGCCAAGATCGGACAAGGGGCAAATCGCGTATCGAAGTCTTGGATGGGAATCAGGCCCCGGTTACTGGTCGTCAAGCTGTGAGCCTGATCCGACTGATGAAGGCGCCACATCTTGCGTGGGACGGGCCGTCCAATGTCTGCCGGCCTCATCAGCCACTCACAACGGCGAGAAGAAAATGCATGGGTTACAAGAAGCATGGATCTGACAAATAGAGATACGACGCTGAAAATGGTTGCGGGAGCATTCGAAGCCGCAGAGCTAAGCTTTCCGGGAGCATTCCCGCATGGCGAAGATTGTCCATATCGTATGTTGGCAAATACGGATATTTGACGACCAAACGAAACAATGCGACGAGGAGAGAGCGGCGAATGGAACGGCTCACCCACGTGTTTGTAAAGCCAGCCGAGGCGCACGGCGGCCTGTGCTGTCGGGTATGAAAGCTGCAACCGCACTTCAGTGTGTGCACCGGCAGGATGCAAAGACGAGCCAAGGTTCACAGTGAAACGCGACCAATTCGCATCAGGGTGATGGAGCCTTTGGCATTGCCGTCGATTAGGTCCGCGTGCAGACCCCTGAAGAGAGGCGCGACGATGTGACGATGACCACTGCAAGCCAGGTGATCCATCCCTTATTCGTCTCAGTGCCTTATCTGAAGCAACATTTCAGTAAGTGGCTGGACCTCATGTCTTGTTGAGGTTCAGCTGCGAGTGGCAGGACTAGAGGACGGGGGAACGAGACATCTCCTTGGGAGAGATGGTGCATTGGTGCGAAGAGATAGAGTTTGACGTGCTGACCGGATTTTGAGTAATAGCGCAGATGGGTCGGAACTGAGACAAGACGATTTTCAGAAATCGGAAGATTCCCTCGTAGGGCGTAGACAAGTGGATTTGGACGAGATGGACATCAACAGCTGACGTGACGGAGTCTGCGTCCAGTCGAGCGAGTCAAGTCGATTTGGTTGGGTCATGAACGAGGAAAAGAAATGGCGGTCGATAAATATCAGGTACGTACCTGGTAGATGGACGGTCCCACTAGAACTAACCCCGCGGCCCGGCAGCTTAGCGCCGATGGTATCCACTCTGTCCCACTAATTTCCGTCTCGACTGCCACGTCGCGTCTAGTGCCACCCATTTAGGTCAGCCTAGCGAGGTGCCAAGTGGGCCCTGAAAGCGCGAGAGAAAGCCTCCTCCTGGCTTTCTACTTTCTACCTCACGCAGAACTTGAACCTTGCGTCTCCCTGTCCAGTCCCCAGAGATATGCAAGTCATTCTCATAAATTCACGAACCATCGTGCTCTGTTTCTAGCCAGCTTCGCACACCCAAACACTGCGTACCGGCATATATCCATGTCCCCCACGTTGCGGCGCCTCACCGGCAGTGGTGCCATTGGCCGGAATACCGCCATGGAACTCTTTTCAAGCTTCGCGATCCCTGAGAGTTGAGCGAATACCGGAAAGTTTCTGACTGCGATCCCACCTTCGATGCGATTCTAAGGTCCCACGGCGATAATCGCGAGACCGCGAACTCCCCTCCAGAAGCAAAGTCTCTCCTTTTGCGAGGCTCTCCTGTCCCTTGAACCAGACCTGCTTGCGTTACCTATGCAATGACGGTGACAATGCGCGAGCGCTGTGTTCTCCAGCAAAGGAACCCACCGCTCTCCTGTTCGTGCGATCTTCTTGTCGCAATTTGAGGATTCGATCAAGTTCGCATCTATTTCACTGCCGATTTCTCGTAAACTACCCGCAAGCAGTCCCTTGCTCGGAACGCCGAATGGCACGGCTTCGTCCTATACTGCCGCCAGCTCGAACTCTTGCCACTGCCGATGTCGACATCCACAACCTGTCACTCTCAGGGCCCGTACTTGCTTTCTTAACTGCCGGTTGTATTGTCCAGGGACGGTGCTGGAGGCCTTCCTGCCATCCAAGGTCCTCCCTTCCGTTGGAGTCACATCCCGCGCTGTATCCTAGCCCTTTGAACCTCCAACCATGATGGACCGGCTCAGGCACGCGATGGGGATCGTAGCAACGAAGTCTTTTTTCCGACAGGCATCCGGCTAGAACCGTTCAAAGACTATTTCCCCCGGTTAGTCTATGTTGAGACGCCGCGTCCTACATTTATGAGGGCACCTGGCTGACGATGTCTACTATTTGGTCAGACTGCGTAAAGCAACGGGATCGACATGAATCCTTCACGCCGTGTCTGCCTATTCTGACATATTTCCCTTTTCTGGCATACTTTCAGCCTCTCTGCCTTGTCTCCTTTCGTCTTTTTGTCGCATCCTCTGCCGTAGCTTCCGTTTCTGCCCCCGGTCTATTTAGCTGATACCCGCGCGAACCGGGTGACAATCGTTGTCTTTTTTCTTCTTCTTTTCTCGTCGTTATCTTCTTCAGGTAATTATAGCTCAAGACCCATCAGATATTCTCCTCAGACGGCTATGGGGTCTTGTCAACTATTCATGGGGCTTCTCATAGCTTTGATCGCCCTGCACTCTTGCGTCGAGGCCGGTCCCAGGCCTGCTGGGGCCTGCCCGTCGTTTGTAAAGGGAAGCTTCACAATCCAACAGTTCCAGCTGTACCCCGAGAACGCAGACTGGGACGTTGACAACTGCATCGTCTACTTTGGGTAAGCTCTCGGAATCAAATCATTAATTTTCGAGTTGCTGACAGCCTTAGATCTCTTTTCAACGCAAGCGTTGTTGTCTATGACCCATATAAAGACGCGGTGCTTGACATTCTCATGTTCGATGGCATCACACACAACCCTACCCTCCACATAGGTGGCGTGCAAGTCGACCTCCACACGAAGCTTGTTTCCGTCGTTGTCGACGCCGCTGCTCCTTTTAACACCGGTGGCCGTGATATTTCGGGTGACAATTTCATCATCAAGTACGACCCCGTCAAGAAACAAGTTCTCTGGAATAAAAACATCACTGCCGTGACGAACGGCCAGTACGGAGGTTTCCAAGACATTGAGCACGACGCGCGGGGGAACACATACATCGTCGGTTCATTCCCGGGCACCATCCTCAAAGTTGACCGAAAGGGAACCGCTGTTGAGCCCTGGTTTCTGCCCACTCAGATCGTGCAGACGAAAATGGGCTTTTCTGGACTCGCGGCCACGGGGGATACTCTCCTGTCCAACAACAATGAAGATCGCCAGATCTACCGATTCAGCATGAAGGACGACAAGGGCAAACCCGAGCTCGTACCCAGAACGCCAGATGTGACTCTCGACATGACCGATGCCATCTACCTGCCTCCGAGATACGGGGGCAAAGTCCTTCTCGTCGCCGAAAATGCCAAGGGCATAACGGTTCTGCGCTCGAAAGACGGCTCATGGAAGTCAGCCGAGCATCTCGGCACCGTGCCCAACAACTCGACAGTGGCGCGGGGTGGAATCGTCACGGCCCCAGTTCAGATCGGCGACAGTCTCTTCATGGTTGAGGAGTTCTTCGCGGATCCTCCTGTCTCTGGGTCAACCGCCGGAAACAGGACAAGTTTTCCTCTTGTTGACATCACTTCGGAGGTCGAGCAGCTGCTCAAGAAGAAATGCCGGTAATGTTAGGATACCCAGGCGTAATCAACAAAGCACACAAGGCTTCTATGGGACGGATTATTCGGACTAGCATACCTGGAAGATTTTTAAGGCGTGGAAAGGCCTGCCAGACTCAGATAGATACCAGTTTCATGAGAACAGCGAATGCATGGACAGCAGTAAAGATGAAGAAAATATGCATGATAAGGACGCAGAGAAGGCAACAGTGGCAGAAAAAATGCCTAGACGATCAAGAACAAAGAATATCGAGGGAATAGCGGCACAAAGACCACACTGTCCTCGTCGTATGAGGAGATCCAACAAGCAGCCATGAAACCTTGATCTATATCACCGCAAAGCCCGGTTCCCCGACCTCAGAATCCAAAGTCATGGTACTCATACAACTCTGAATGCTTCTTGTCGCTGTCGCTCTTGATACCCAGAATCGCATTTGCCTCCTTGATCCAAGCCGGAGCCGGTCCCAACTGCGACGGCACTGGCAGCACCTGCTCATCATCGTCCTCTCTCTCCAGCTCGCCGAAACTTGGCAACCTGGCTCCCATGTAGGCATCCCTACCACCAGCTTTCATGGGACCACTTTCCTTCTGCTCCGGCTTCACAGGCATTCCCGGGTTCTATCCGGGGCCGTACACCATGGAGGCAGCGGCGTCTTCTTTGAAGCCCATGAACTCGCCCTTCTTCCCCCAAGTAGCCTCGCCATGTTCGCGAGGCCGCATGTCCGCCAGGTTCTTCTTGGTATCGTAATCGAAGAAGGCGGTCGCGCCCTGGCGGTCGGGCTTCACCTGGGCGATGGGCGTGGGCTGACCGCTGTACGGGTCGATTCTGCAGACAAACCTGCCGATCTGGAAAGGGCCCGGGTGACCGAAGCTCGAAAGCGAGCGTGCTTGTAGCATCTGGCCGTAAATCACGTCATACACCGGTCCAAGATCACTGTGCTTCGTCTGAAGCGATTGTGACTGCGAGCGCGACGTGTTGCTGCTCCCTGTGAAGAACGGGTCCTCCAAGGGCATTTCCCGGACCGGACTGCTGGACATTGGGGCACCAGATTCATACAGGCATGGATTCTGCCGGTTGGTGGTCGAGCCGGTGCTCGGCGTGTCTGACCGGCCTAGAGATGCGACCTTTTCGAGCGAGGAAGGAGGGCATGGCGTAGTTGGCGTGCTGTTCGTGCCTTGCTCCTTTTGCGGCGTTCGAACGGTGATGATGCTTGCTCTCTGGTTGTGGTCGGTATCTAAGGTGCGAGAAGTCAGATATATCTCATGCGATTTTCAACGCTCGGGAACCTTTCATACGAAGACGAGCTTGGAAGCTTCCGGGCGAGAGCGCTGCCTCCATGGGGTTCCGCGTCGGGCGACCAGACGGACTGAAAAATGTCGTGTTCGCTTGAGAAATGTGAGCACAACAGTACTTCCGTCCGAACTTCGGGATGAGACTCACGAGAGAACCTCTGCCAATCCGTAGAGGTTACAGGGACCCGACCTGGACTCGTTGCAAAAGGCAGACTCGGGAGGGGTGCGTCGAAAGGGAACATATTCGCTGGGGGAAAATCCGTTGGATCGTAGTGCTGGGCCATGGAGTAAAGGTCGCCCATCGGAGGGAGCTCCATATCGATTCGGATTTCGTCGGCGCGGTGCTGTATGGGATTCTCGGCGGGGTCGTCGGGCATCGTAAGGCGGTCGCGGATTTCGTCTGCTCTCTTTTGAATCTGGGTATCGGCACGATGGTCTGGTATCGTGAGCTCTGAGCGAATGCCGTCAGCGCGCTCTTGGATCCGACCCTCGGCGGCGTCGGTTGAGTCCATAGTGAAGAGAGACGAGCATATGTCTCGATGGGCAGGAATGAGAGGGAAGAACGGAATATTCTCTTTTGTATTGATATTGCGAGTTACGCAATATTGGAATAGACATCAGATTTTGCTGAGAAGCGCAAGTTGACTTTTGAGCCCAATGAGGCCTGAGCAAGGTGGTCGAGGTTCTGTGGTTGGGAATAAACAAAGGTGAACTGAAAGAATTTGCTCTTGATCAATTCATGTCATGCGAGGACCAAACGATATGTTCAGGGAGACGCAAAAGGGTTGCGGCGACGTGAGCCAGGACTGCCCGAACAAAGGGTTACGTGTGCCTTGTGAGACTGTGTTCAACAGAGATACATGACGACCTCCATGACAACATACTTAGCCTCGGGGATGGATATGTATCTTTGGTCTTAGACGCATGACTTCTGTGAAGTGGTGAGTATTCCGAGACTCCAGTTACTTATTCACCACAGGTGTAAGGTTTATGTTGCGGGTGAATTCCAGGCAGGGTGAGGGCTTCGTCAGGCTGACAAAAAATGTGAGTGCAGGGGCGGAAATGATGTATAATTCATTGGCCAGAGGAGGGAATAACAGTAGAAGCAGGAGACAGGAAGGTAAGCAGACTCGTAACGGTCACAAGGGAGTTGTTTGTGAGTGTGGTTATGGACCTCGACTGTCGCGTCTTCCATTACTCTTTGTGGTAGTGCCTTACTCTTACATATGTATTTCAGACTAGATCAAAACCCTGAAGATTCGGCCAGTAAGCTGTCCTCCAATACCAGGCTCCAGTCCTGATGCTCTTCCAAGTCGAGCCATAGTTGTCAACCCCCGGAGTACTTCCAAAAGAAGTCAGAATATAAACAGTCGACACATCTGATGCATCCAACGGCCTCGTCGCACCAGATGGCAGAGTGCTGGAGCTCACCACTTGGGCGGTGGCTTTGCCGTTCCGTTCCCGGGGGCCATTGTCCCGTTGTTCGGAGGAGACGGGGTGGGCATACCACCGCCGCCACCGCCTCCGCCTCCCCCGCCGCCGCCCCCTTCACCACGACCGCAACCCATAGCATAAAGCGTGATCTCGGCGCAGTTGGCACCCTGCCCGTCCTTCAGGTAGATGTTGTACTGCTGATACTCCGCCTCGCACTGGAAGAAGCGCGTCTGGTCCTTGAACCTGACGCGGCCATCGCAGCCCACCTCAAAGCCGGGCTCCGGCTTCTGGCCCACGTCGCATTGCAGAGTCTCGGTAGGAGCTAAGGGAAGTCAGCTTGAGGCTTCAGGTTTGATCAGAATAGGGAGGGGAGGGGGCACCCACGAGTCCACCAGCAGCCACGCTTCTTCGAGTCAATCACCTCGCCGCGGTCCATCCGCATAGCCGCCGGCTCACGCCCGATTCGCAGTTGTCCGCTCTCAAGCTGTCCCACAGAACCGGACACGGAGCCTCGGGCACGGAGGCGGAACGACTTGCACTCGGTCAGACCGTTGCCGCCGCGTCCGCCTCCTTCGCCTTTGCCTCCACCTCCGCCTTCCCCGCCGCCCTCGCCCCCTTTTCCGCCTCCTCCACCGCCGCCACCATGGCCGTCGCCCTTACATTCGCCGTCACCCCCTTTTCCCCCGCCGCCGCCGCCTCCCCCTCCGCCACCACCACCTCCGTGGCCGCCTCCGTTTCCTTTGCAGTCACCATCACCCCCCTTCCCACCCCCTCCTCCAGGACCGCCCCCTGGGCCTCCACCGCCGTTGCCGCCGCCTTCACCACTTCCTCCGCCACCTCCACCGGGATGCCCTCCACCACCACCAGGGCAGTCTCCTCCCTTTCCACCTCCTCCGCCGGGGTGATGGTCAGGTTTCAGGGCATTCGTGTCATCCATGGGGACAAGGGCGAGAGCGAGAGAGCTCGAGGCCAGGGAGACGACGGTGATTAGAGAGAGACGCATCTTCTCTTGTCCTCCAAGAGGGCTTGAAAAAGGATTCGACAACGAACGTCACTGACAGGACTATTGCGGCTTCCTTCGTCAGGGAAGTGTGCCCTTAATTCCAAGACGAATGGGTAAGGTGAATCCTTTGAATGTTGGTGCATAGCGAATGCTGCAGGTTCGGACAGGAAAGGAGAACGAAGCAGCAGTCAGCATTAAAAACGCGGCGACCACGAATTCTTCTTATCTTTGCCAAAAAAATTTGTGAACCCCTCAAAGCTTGATGTCCCTCCCCCTCGTGCCTCGGAGGCGGGATATCGCTGCGAACACGATGAAAAGTATCGTCATCTGACTAGCCGGAGCAGGGCAGAAAAAGTCAGGACGGAGGCAGGAGGGGATCGCTGGAGGACCGGCCCAAGTTCGACGACGTAGTCAACATCGGGGCCACGAATAAGGCAAAGCGGGTGGGCATCCCGGCCAGAGGAAAACAAGCATGTCAATGAAAAGTCACAAGGAAACATCGGATACGCCTCCACGTGGACGCAAATCCAGCTCCCCTTCAATTACGAACGGTTAATGCGAACGACTTCAGATGGACTCGGATCGAGATGTCAAACCGAGAAAGCGGTAACCAACACAATCGGACCAGAACAAATCAGCGAAGCCGGCGGGGTTGTTTCTTCCGAGAAGCTGTCTCGATCGGGCCAGGCGGGAAAAGAAAGAATAGAAAGAGGAGGAGAAAACTCTCTTGCTTAGTCCTGAAAAAAAAAAAAACTCTAAACCTCCTCATCGAACCCCTCTCCGGATCTTTCAAGGTCTACGGCGAGAAGCGGCGGTGAAGCGAACGGCCAAGGACGACTGCACGAACGAGGGAAACAAAGTTTTCATCGGGCAAATCAAATCTATTGTACTGACTGATGACGAAAGAGTCATGGCTTGTATGCGATATGAACGTGTTCTGAATCTCAAAAAGTTGATCAACATACGGCGGCACAGTGAGAGCTGGTATCACTATAGTCACAAAGACCACTTTGCCACAGATAATAAGTTGTCATTCTGACAATCATGGGTATCATACGGTAAACACGGAAAGCTCAGCTCCTACCAGACCTAGAGGCCTCGGAAGAAACACTTGCGGCTGAACGTCCGTGCTAGAGCTGCGGACAGGGAGGCAGGGGTTTGCAGTCTTCTTGGAAGAGCCGCATTCGGATCACCGCTAGCATTGGGCCGTAACCAAGTTTGTTACGGCTGCCCTTGCCCTGTGATCTCATACGAACAAGTGCGGTCGTCGCACACTCTCAACTGGCGGGCGCACTCATTCGGCGGACTTCATCCTGAGTCGGGCCCCGCTGGTTGGTTTGTTCTTCCACCTCAGTAGGTGGTGCTGCCGATACTTCGGCGTCGCAGCGGGTGAACATCATCTAGCCTTTGAAGCTTTTCATGTCTTTCTCCTCTTCTTGGCCGTGCTGCTTCTCGTACTGCGGTCCGAGATAGCCCGGACCGAGGTGTTGTAGCTCGTCTCCGAAGCCGCACCGTCACCACTTTCATCATTGCTGGCCGAGTCATCATCGGACAGCTCGTCTAGCGGTATCATGTCGTCCGAGGCTTCCCCGGCATCTTCAGACACCTCAGCCAACGACTTGTCACCCTCAGCCGCGTCATCGCCAGATCCAAAACCCTCAAACTCCTCATCTTCCTCGTCCTCCTGGTCGCTGTCATCGCCAGCGACGGTGGAGGGACCCATGGACGTGTCGGGCATACTCTCTGCATCGTCCCGCTTGCGCTTCTGTGGCATCTCTCCGAGTCTGCCGCCACGGCCCTCAAAGCCTTCGGCCGCCTCAGCAGCCTCATCCACGGGCGCAGGAGTAAACCAAGGGATCTTTCCACGCATGAAGTCGTTGAGGACCATCTTGGCAACACCGTCAACATCAGGCTCTCCCTTGTGGAGGAGACGACCGCTCTTTCGGGCAATCATCTCCAAGAACTCAATGTGGTCCTTCCATCCCTTCAGCTGGTAGGTCCTTTCCATGTGGTGAGTCTTCACCTTGGCGAGTACGGCAGGGATGTACTGCTCGGGGTTGTCGACATTCTCGACACGGACAACGCCTCGGAGCAGCAGGTCTTGGGGCGTGTCGGTCTGGGAGGGCGGCACAATACCAGGGCAGTCAATGAGGTCTAGCAAGGTCAGTCCATGTACACCCAGGCTGCAGGGCACCTCTTCAACTTACAAATCTTCCTCGTGAGGGTAATATACTGCCAGACCTTGGTCTCACCAGGAATGGGCGCAACGGTGGCGACCTTCTTTTTCCTCAACGTGTTGACGATGCTGCTCTTGCCGACATTGGGGTAGCCGATCAGACCGACCGAAATCTGCTTCCGATCGCTGTGGAGCTTGGCATACTGCCTGAGCAGCTCGATCAAACTTCCCTTTCCAAAGGGGTTGGTGATGCTTGAGTGCATCGCAAGGGTAGGTCTCTCCTTGGAGAAGTATCTCACCCAGCGAGCCTGTGTCCAGTTAGATTCTGCGTTGGCGCAAATAACGACACTCTTGTTTGAATGCATGTATGCTTCGCTACTAAGAAATACTACCATGGAGAGGCTCATAAAAGCACTGGCAGACTTCAACTCATCGTGAAGCAATTCCATCTCATGATGGGAGATCCAAAACGGACCCCATCAGCCCTGGTCCAAGGACCAGGACAGCGAGACGGCCCTCGATTTTCCCAGCGTGTAACGGAGAACCTCCCACTGGGCGCAACAAGAGCGCGGGAGGTTTCCTGACAAAACGACTGGGGTCTGAAGAAAGAGAGATAAAAAGGAAAGCAACTTACTGCAACACTGGTGGGCACCAAATCGGTCTTGTTCAGGACAAAGATGAGGTGCTTGTGAGGCGCCTCTTCCCTCAGGTACTTCTCCACACTCCTGCAGCGCGTGCCCAAGGGGTCACGAGCGTCCAGAGCGTGGATGACAACGTCGGAAGAGTCCAGTACACGGTACAGCTCGTTCCAGATACGCTTGCTCTGGCCCTTGTTGAAGATGGGCTCGATCGACAAAGTGACGTGGCTCTCATCCTCGGCGTTCTCGTCTGCCCCGGCGTTTCCGCTGAGTAGCCTGGCCTGTTCGAGGCGCTCGTTGTACGTGTCCAAGCCCTTCTCCGCGTCGCCGGCCAAGTCGGCGATGCTTCCAGCGCCGATCTTGACGCGCTTCCGCTGCGCCTTGGGTCCGAACGTGTCACCGAAGGACGACGTCTCAATCGTCATCTTGGCCTGGTGCTTCTTGAGACCGTCGACGTCGGAGTTGTCCTTGATCAACGACATGGGGAGCTTGTTGCTCTTCAGCAGGACCTTGTAAGGGTCTGCGGCCTTCTCTGCCATTGCGCTGCGGAAGGCCGTCAAGCTCTCCTGAGAGATGACGCGGGTGTTGTTGAACCACTTGCGGTTGGGCTCAATGCGCGCTTTGGGGACATCTCGGCTCTGGAACGAAGCGGCCTTGGTGATCTCGCCGTCGGCGTTGCGCTGGGCCTTGCCATCCTTGAGGATGTTCAACTGCCTGACCCTCTTGGCAGTACTGCGTTCTATGCATCAGCGGGACGTCCAGGCCGTTGCGCCCCCGTGTGGGGAGGCAAGGAATCTTACCGGTAGAAATTTTCGCCCTTGACCTTGACATTGCCCATGCCATCGCCGGTCTTGCCCTGGCGGACCTTGCGGTTCGCTTCCTTCTTGCCGGTTCCCATCTTGACCGCGAACTCGCCCAGTCGTAGAACTTGAAGTGAAGAGGGAAGGGGGACTGGGCAGGAGTTGAAGTCGGTGAGTTGTAAAGGAGGATTGAGAGGAGGAGGTTGGAGCTCGCGCAGCGTAAAGAAGTTCTCTCTGCGCTGGTGGGGTCCCTGGAATTTTTTAGCGGAGTTGCTGAATTTTTTTGGAGACTTCGGGTCGACCAGGCGCCGAAGGGCCGACAGGCCAATCAGAGCACTTTGGAAAGACCCCACAGCTCGGGCTCCAGTTTCACACCGGTGTCTGCCACTCTACGCGCAGCTTCTCTGCTGGCCGCGGCAGGGAGTGCTCTTCGTTGCGTGACACCGGAGTGTTCCTATCCAGCCCTGGACACAGTCGAGAATTTCTCAGGTCAACGGGCCCAGCGCCAGCAGCTTGCATCTCAAGTCACGACTCGACTCCATCCCCAGCGCCGCCACTCCCTTCACACTTGGTGCCGTTGACCTGGCAGGAGCCATCTTGCCAATCATGTCATCAAGATGCCTCTGTGCGCGCCTGGCGCGGCTCTCCCTTGTCGCCAGACCCAACCTCACACGACCCTTCTCGACCACGAACGCCAACTTCAAAGTGCCGCCCGAATCCCCCCGTTGGATCCAAGTTCCCTTGCCGCCCCAGTCCCAATCCTCCGAAGCGAAGCTGCCCAAGGTGAAGGGAACTCTCCCCATCCCGCGGGATCCCTTCCCGCAGAAGGAGGGCAAACGCAAGATACTAAACGCGTACCTCCGAAAGACGGTGCGCAGACCCTCGCGCGAAAACGACCAGCGGTACGTGGAGCCGGGATCACGGCTCGAGTACCGCCGTCGCATGGCCAGAAGCCGTCGTGACAATCTCCGCATCGCCCTCAGGGGTCTCTACGAACGCAAGAGGAAGCTCGTCAGTGTCGCCAACGCGGCCTCGCGGAAGCGCCTTCGCTACAACAAGAAAGTCGCCAACGTCAAGGAGCGATGGGACGACCTCATGACCCGCAGCTCCGTGCTCTCCTCCCTCGCCAAAACGCAGTCGGTGCAGCTCGACCCCCAACGCTACGAACGTGCCGCAGAGAGCAAGGCCAAGACTGCTGCCCTTGCACAGCAGAAGAGCGAGGCGCGACAGGATGCGCTGATGGAGATGTACATCAATGCCTCCAACTTCATCGTCACCGAGGAGGACCTCAACGCGGAGCTGGACAAGGTGTTCTCCGAGGGCTTCTGGAGGGATCAGGGCAAGTCCATGGTTCACGACTCCGACAACGCTTGGGATGTCTGGGGACAGCCCCCAACAGTGCAGTCCATGATGGACGACATGCTGAGGAAGGAGCAGCGGGCTATCGACTTCCAGCAGAGCGAGCAGGACAGGACTGTTAAGAGGCAGAAGACGATTGCCGAGGAGTTGACGGGCGGCAAGATGGAGTAAGCGGATCTGCCTACGTTGTCGCTGTATAGCACGGTGCCGGCTTATTTGGCGGATTGTATTTCAAACATGTATTGGCCCTGTAAAACCTCACGTGCTCAGTGGTGGCTGCTTGCAGCGGACATCGCCGTCAAGTCTCTGCGCACCACCACCATACCAGATCTGGGTGCGGATTCACCTGGAGCGCGCAAGTCAACTTGTACTACTATAGATTCTTTGTAGCATTAAAAAAAGCCACCAATGTCAAACCATCATACCATGACACGTCCTCCAACGCCGGCAAGTCAAAGCCCCATATGCACATTGACAAATAATTGCCATTCGAAAGGAACCTGCTGTATGTGTCTCTGTGGAATCTCTATGAAAACGACCGAAGCCGCCACAGGCGTTGCGCGGGCGGTCCCAATGCTTCCGTACTCGTACACTTGTATACCAAAAGTGTCTCTACTACTGACTTTAGTCGGCCCTAATGCCCATCACCTCTTCTCGACGAGAAGGATGTGCATAGCAGCATAGGCTAGGATGATGAAGACGACTCCAAAAACACCGAGGCTGACGACATCGGTCCAAAGTGCGTCGTTGTTAAAGCCAAAGGAGCTCAAAATCGCTGCTCCAGGAACGGTGATGTCTAGGCCGTACTTCTTGTCCACCAGGGTGAGCTGGAGGACTTCGTTGACTATAAGTGATTCGAATCCGTAATGGAAAATAGAGAGCGTCTGGAGCCACAAGGCGGCCTTAGGGATGGCGTTGTGGTTGAGCAGCAAGCCGGCGAAGAGCAGGCTGAAAAGCATGACCAAGCTGCCAATCAAGTTGGCGACTCCGCCGTCTTTGCAGATTATGCCGATGAACAGGCAAATTGCAGCGGCAGCCAGGTTGAACAGAACCAGAACGAGAATGAACTTGAAGAAGTGGCTGGCATCGGGTACGAGACCAGTCATAGGGTAGATGATAGCGCCCATGAGAAGGGGCGGAATGATTCGCAACGGAATGATGTCGAACAAGATCTTGGCAGCGAAGTAAGTGATGGGCGCGTAATAGCCGTTGGCTCGCTCGCGGACAAATAAAAGCCTCTCGGTGGCAAAGACGTTCAAGCTGGTCAGGGTGCTGAATCCAAACAGGGCCAGAAGGAAAAAGAAGAGACCGAGGCGATTTTGGAATCCCGGAATGTCGTCAGTCAAGCCGTAGAAAAGATAGCCGGAGAGGACCGCGAGGAGGATGGCGATGGCGTAGTGGGTGAGCATCAGGATGGGGTTCCTGTAGAGGTTCTTCCATGTGCGCTGAGAAAGGATAATGAACTGGCGAGTGTACCCCACGCGAGCGTAGCCCTTCCCAATGGCGCTGATGTTGATATTCGGACCCTCTGGGTTGTACCCGTTAGCGTTTTGTCCGTTGGCACCTTGTGCGGCCGTGATGGATTGCTGTATCTCATCATGCGTAGATCCCGCGATGTCAGACTCCGAAAAAGACCGGATCAACACATCGAGATCAGTACCGATGTACGCGGCCGGAGGCAGGTCGTGAGGGTCTTCCACGTTGATAGAGGGTACAAAACCTCCGGGTTGGCTCTGCAGCTTGTAAGATCCAACGTCCTCGCCGCCAGCGTCAGATGAAGCCGCAGTTTCCACTGTATTCTTGCGACGAGTGTACAGTTCCCGTTCTTGACGGATCTTGACCGAATCCCGGCGCTTGTTTTTAGGTCTCGAAGAAGAGGACTCAACGCCGCTTTCGTCTCCAATGCTTCCAGAGATGCTCGCGATCGACTTGACGGCAGTCGTGCTGCTCGGACCCAAGCTCGCGACCTCTGCATTTACGGTACCATCATCTTCGGAGGTGGTAGATCCAGCGTGCATGGTAAGGTCGACCAGATAATCGGCTATGTTGAAACCAGGAGGGCAGGAGTAGCCAATGTGATCAAAGTAGCCTTGGCACTGCGAGAAAGGACCAGAGTAAACCGTCCCACCTCGAGCAAGTAGGATCAGCCTGTCGAAGAGCGCGACAATGTTGGACCGCGGTTGATGGATAGTGAAGACAACCGTGCGCTTGTAGTTCTTGGCAAGTGTCACGAGACACTCAATGACATTGAACGCGTTGTAGGCGTCGAGGCCGCTGGTGGGCTCATCCAGAAATAGAATCGAAGGGCTGGTGACGAGTTCGCAGGCGATGCCGACTCTGCGCTTCTCTCCACCCGAAATGCCCCGGCCCTTGCCCTCCTCGGATCCAATCAGTGAGTCCCGAATGTGGTAGATGCCGAGCTGCTTTTCAACTTCGAACACGCGCTGCTCTTTGGCGGCTCGACCCATGTTGCGGGGGAGGCGGAGGAGGGCGCTCGTCAGAATTGTCTCGTGCACAGTGAGAGTGGGCAGCATTGTGTCCTCTTGGTCCACAAAGCCGATGACGTTCTTGTAGTCCGTATCATTAACCTTTTCGCCATTGACGAAGAAATCGCCGGAAACGTTGCCTCGCTTATTCTTGCGGGCCAAAATGTCAAGGAAGGTAGTCTTGCCAGCCCCTGATGCTCCCATAATGGCAGTGACTTCTCCGGGATGAGCCATACCCTGGACATTGTTCAGAATGCGCTTGCCGTTCAGATCGTAGCACACGTTCTCGAAATATAAAGAGGCGGGCTTGTGGTCGGCCATGAGCTTCAACGTCTCGTCATCAGAGTCATCCAAAGCGATAGCGCCATACTTGAACTGTCGTCGAGAAAGATACCAGGTCAGGAGAATGACAGCAACGACAAACAGCGAGCAGGCGGCAATGATGCTGGCAATAAGCGGCGTATTGATCTTCTTGACGGGACGCTCGTATCCAGGGACCTCGGTGTGGTAAAGACACTCGCCGGAGCGGCAGGTCAGCTGGATGCTGCTGTCGCCGATCAGAGACAGAATGAGATCGTCCATGGCGGGTTCCCTGAAAGCGCAATTATTGACTCCACCATTCTTTTGGAGGCACGTAAATTCGGCGGGACCCTTGATTTCCTCGACCAGGAAGTCGCTGATATCGACGGAGCCGTTCTCGCCACAGAGCATGCGTTCAGAGATGCAGTTGCACTCAATCTTGCTGCACTTGTAGTCTGTACTGTTTTGATTCTCGTTGATGTCGGCCTTGGACACGCACTCGTCCAAGTGACAATAGAAAGACTCGCGTTCGTCAACCCAAACTGGGAAAGGTCAGCAACAGATGGATCAATGCCAGAGTCATGGTCTCGGCTCGGACTCACATTGGAAGTCGCAGTTGCCGTCTTCCTTCTTGCAGGTGAAGGTGACTTGGGGGCGCTTCTCGCCCAGGAGGTCGGTGATCTTCTTGTTCGTCACGTCGCAGATTTGGTAGTTGTGGTTGATAACTTCGCCATTCTGGTAGCACACGCCGCCCTCTTTGGTTTCCATGAGAGCGTCGCAAGCCTTGTTACTCGTGCAGACGTTGCAGTTGATGCCGGTCCAGCCGTCGTCGCATTCGCAGAGGTCGCCAGATCGTCGCGGTCGGTCAGTATTACCGCCGCGGGATAGGGAACCGCATACTAGTAGCCGTGTCAGCGATGCGCCTTGCTTGTGCGACGGCGCAATGGGGAAAGGAAGCGCGTACATGGTTCGAGGCAGTCGTCGCCGCCGAAGCCCTCGGGACAGTTGCATTTGCCGGTGAAGTCATTGCAGCCGGCAAACTGGGTGCACTTGTGGGCGGGGAGAAGACAGTTGAAGCTGTGCGGCGCAGTGGTCAGCCCCAGGTCCGATTGCAAGAGGGTAGCGCGCTGTGTTGAGGCCGGCAACGGCGATGACGATGACGACGGCGCGAGAGGCAAACTCACCAGGGCGGGCAGTCCGAGGGGCGGTCGTCAAGCAATGTCAACTGGGCACGCAGCATATCGGCAGTCGAGTAGTTGCGCTGAGCCGCGGCGAAGGAGGGAAGACATGCCAGAGCCCCGATGAGGAGGCTCCTCAGGGCGGGAGGAGCCATGATGGGCGGGCGGGATGATGATGGACAAGACGCCGGACGGATTCGAGGTACGGACGAGAGCAGCCGGTTCGTGGCGATGGATGCTGGAAGGGTGAGGTCAAGGAAAGCGGACAAGGTCAGAAGAGAAGGACAAACATGGACCGAAAAGGCGAGGCAGGGTGAGGTAGGCCGGCGGATGGACAGCAGAGCGGCGGATGGAGGAGAAGCTCTTGGCTGCGGGAGGATGTGCAAGGCACCACCTAACCAATCGGTTGGTCGATAAGGTACCTTGGGGCGAGGAAGACGAGGAAGACGAGGAAGGTACGTGCCTGAGGAGGCCAGGCTGTACACGCACTCTCCGACGCAGTGTGTAGGTACTTACTCGTTACTTGGCTGGAGCTGGGCCAAGGAAGGCAGGACCGATGAGGTGCACCCGCCCGATTGCGCTGCGCTGCGTTGCACCGGATGGGCTAAGTGGTCACGGCCGATAATAACCCGCCAGGACCATATGCCCCAGTGCCAGGTACGCCCCAGCAACGCAGCACCTCAGCAGGACACTGCACTTCAGGCTGCCGGGCGGTCTGAGAGGTACGTACCCTCTGCTGTTGAGGAACTGGAGGTACGGTGGCGTCACAGTGGACACGTCGGCCCCACTGCGCCAGTCGGAAACGCGCACCAGCGTCCCGTGGGGTGGCTGGACTGAGTTCCGCTTCACCTCAGAGTTCGGGTGCCTGATTCTGGCGCCAGTCTTTTTTCTGCCGTTTGCTCAGGCAACCACCTCAGGTCTGTCACTGTGGGACGTGACTGACAGGACACTAAGAATATCCCCAAGCTTCTGGCGTAGCACCGCGGGACATTCTACAGGGAACACGCCCGCAGCCCGAGCATTAAGGTACCTACTAGGTACCTAGGTAGGTACGCTCCCACGCTCCCACGCTCCCATTTTCGGCCCCTGGGAGGTTGAAACGACACTTTACAATGCGACTGCAGATCTACTAAGCTCCAACAAATCCGTCCAGTCTGGTCTTGAGGTAACCAACTACCTTACCAATTGCTGCACCAATATACACAGACAGACACGGCTCGGATCTGAAGAAGATGCAGCTTAGACTTTCCCAGGCATCCAATCCATCTGTTCCTGTGCCCTTGGACCCTCCGACGGTCGACCGGTTTCCCTAGCGCATCCGGACTCGATGCGCGCCCTGTTGACGGATCTTTGACATGCTTTGGACTCGACAGGGCGCTATTCTTTGACATGGCGTCCGTGCTTTTTTCCCTTCCAGTTGCGCTGACACGCGATACGTGCTTTGCTACATAAAGATGTCGAAGCGGTCTTGAAAGTTAACGTGAGCATTGTTTGAAAGTCCTTCTGGCCTTGGCATTGTGTCAATTCGTTTCTGCTCGGCCATTCGTCCGTCTTGCTTTCCCGTCAACAGCTTGTCAACAGCCTACCCTACCTTACCTACCGACCTAAAGGTGCCTTCACCTATCCGTACCTCACCTTACCTTAAGCTACTTACCTTAGGTACTCAGCGCCAATACCCACAATGGTCCGGATTGCGACATTCGAGGTGGAGCAATGGATGGACGAGTACGAAGTCACTCCCGGCTGCCTCAACATCGCCGAGACCTGCGCCGCCTCCGTCTCCGTCGATGAGCTGGTCGGTCTCTCCGAAGACAAAAACGCACCTGGCCCCGTTGACTTTTCCACCAAACTTGTCTACGGGCCTATCCGCGGCTCCGCTCCGCTCCGGCAACGGATCGCTGCTGTGTGTGGCGGCGACGGCACATCCGCACCCAGTGTGCTTGGCGAGGACGACGTCCTCATCACTCAGGGCGCCATCGGAGCCAATTTTCTGTCGCTCTACACTCTGGTCAACCCGGGCGACCATGTCGTCTGCGTTTACCCCACCTACCAGCAGCTCTACGGGGTTCCCGAGAGTCTGGGTGCAGATGTCTCATTGTGGAGGCTGAAGGAGGAGAATGGCTTTGTGCCGGATGCCCAAGAGCTCAAGGGCCTTGTCAGGTCCAACACAAAGGTGTGCCCTAGATCTGGAATTTACTGACTGCAACGGTCTTGACTGACCAATGCTCCAGATGATCATCATCAACAACCCCAACAATCCCACAGGAGCTCCCATCCCCACGGCAGTGCTGAAGGAAATCGTCGCCTTCGCCAAAGCCCGAGGCATCATCGTCTTCTCAGACGAGGTATACCGCCCCCTGTTCCACAATTTCTTCGAGGATGGCGCCGAGGTTCCCGCGCCAGTCACCACTCTGGGCTACGACAAGGTCGTCGTCACGGGCTCCATGTCCAAGGCGTATGCGCTGGCCGGCATCCGCATAGGCTGGATCGCATCAAAGGACAAGAGTATTATCCAGGCCATCGCCTCCGCGCGAGACTACACCACCATCAGCGTGTCGCAGATCGACGACCAGATCGCCTCCTATGCAATGTCGACGGCTGTCTGGAAGCCACTGCTGAAACGAAACGTTGCGCTCGCCAACACTAACAAGGCTGTGCTTGAGGCCTTCATCGAGAAGCACCAAAACGTGTGTTCGTGGGTCAAGCCCGAGGCCGGCACCACGGCGTTTGTCCGGTTCTCCCGGGACGGCAAGCCCGTTGATGACGTCCAATTCTGCCTGGACGTGCTCAACAAAACGAAGGTCTTTTTCGTTCCTGGTTCCAGGTGCTTTGGTGACGGCAAGGACTTTGCGGGCTACGTCCGCATTGGTTATGTTTGCCATACTGAAGTGCTTGAGGAAGCGCTGCAGAAGCTCGACGCGTATCTCGAGAGCAACCTTGCTTAGCAGAGCGTTGTCTGTCAGTGTCATTGCCGGCGAAAGTGTGTACAAAACAATAGGTATAAAAGTAGAAACAAAAATTCAAAATTGAGAACCGACGCAAATGGTTTTCACTACGTCGCTACATCTCAGGTGTCTCAGCAGAGGCGCTTCCTGAATCGATCGAGGTGCAACGTTCAGAGCCCGTTGCACAGGCCGGCGTAATTCCGCCGCAGCGATTCGTCCATCTCGGAGAACGACCCACTTCTCCACGAAAACACGTGCCGTCGCGGCCGGCGCGAATTCGGGATCCCTGCAAAAAAAGTTTGGCGAGATACAGAAAAAGATCCCGTATCAGACCATCCTGTCCACAATGGGTCCCGACTCCCTTTTCTTGTAACCCATAACTTCCCTTTTTCTTCTTCTTTTTTTGTTCAGCCGCGCAAGCATTGGTCACGATGAGGGCTCCCAGGGCCGTCAGAGTGCCGAGTGGCGGTCTCTTCACCGGCGCAAAGCCTTCGAGTCGACACTTTAGCCTCGCCGTCAACGTCAAGGCCGCCGCCGGAACGACAGCGACAGCGACACCGGCGACATGGAAGACGTCTTCCAGACGCACCTTCTCCACGACCTCCCGGGCCCGTTCGGCCGCCGCCGAGGCCCTGCGCATGGCCCAAGAGAATGCTGCCGCCCTCACCCCTGAGGTCGTCGCTGCCAAGATGAGCCCGGAGGAGGCCCTGCGCCTCTCGCGCGTGCGCAACATTGGTATCGCCGCCCACATCGACAGTGGAAAGACGACGTGCACCGAGCGCGTTCTCTTCTACTCGGGCAGGATCAAAGCCATCCACGAGGTGCGTGGCAAGGACTCGGTTGGCGCCAAGATGGACTCCATGGATCTCGAGAGAGAGAAGGGCATCACCATCCAGTCCGCGGCCACCTTCGCCGACTGGAAGAAGACGGAAAACGGAAAAGAGGAAACATACCACATCAACATCATCGATACACCCGGTCACATTGACTTCACCATCGAGGTCGAGCGCGCCCTGCGCGTCCTCGACGGCGCCGTCATGATCCTGTGCGCCGTCAGCGGCGTCCAGTCCCAGACCATCACCGTCGACCGTCAGATGAAGCGCTACAACGTCCCCCGCATCAGCTTTGTGAACAAGATGGACCGCATGGGTGCAAACCCCTGGAAGGCCGTCGAGCAGATCAACAAGAAGCTCAAGATCCCCGCCGCCGCGATCCAGGTCCCCATCGGCGCTGAGAACGAGTTCCAGGGCGTCATCGACATCATCGAGAGAAAGGCTTACTACTTCGAGGGTCCCCGCGGCACTGTCGTCAGATGCACCGAGACCCTGCCCAGCGGCTACAACGACATTGTTGAGGAGAAGCGCCAGGAACTCATCGAGAAGCTTGCCGACGTCGACGATGAGATTGCCGAGATCTTCCTGGAAGAGCAGACCCCGACTATTCCCCAGATCAAGGCCGCCATCCGCCGCTCGACCATCGCCCTCAAGTTCAGTCCCGTCATGATGGGTTCCGCCCTCGCCGACAAGGGTATTCAGACCGTCCTTGACGCTGTCTGCGACTACCTCCCGAACCCCTCCGAGGTTGAGAACAAGGCCCTGGACAAGAAGCGCGATGAGGCCACCGTCAAGCTGGTTCCCTACAACTCGCTCCCCTTCGTCGGCCTCGCCTTCAAGCTCGAGGAGAACAACTATGGCCAGCTCACCTACATTCGCGTCTACCAGGGCAAGCTCCGCAAGGGTACTTACCTGTTCAACTCCCGCACCGACAAGAAGGTCCGCATTCCCCGCATCGTGCGCATGCACTCCAACGAAATGGAGGACGTCAACGAGATCGGTGCCGGCGAGATCTGCGCCGTCTTCGGCGTTGACTGCGCCTCTGGCGACACCTTCACCGACGGTAACCTGCCCTACACCATGTCCTCCATGTTCGTCCCCGATGCCGTCATGTCTTTGTCCATCAAGCCCAAGCGCACTTCCGACGCCGACAACTTCTCCAAGGCCATGAACCGTTTCCAGCGCGAGGATCCCACTTTCCGCCTGCACGTCGACGAAGAGTCTGAGGAGACCATCATCTCCGGCATGGGCGAGCTGCATCTCGAGATCTACGTCGAGCGTCTCCGCCGCGAGTACAAGGTCGACTGCGAAACCGGCAAGCCCCGCGTCGCTTACCGCGAGACCATCTCCCGCCGGACCGACTACGACTTCCTGCTCAAGAGACAGTCCGGTGGTCCCGGTGACTATGCCCGTGTTGCTGGCTGGATCGAACCCTTCGAGGACCCCGAGAAGAACTTCTTTGAGACCCAGGTCGTCGGTGGCACCATCCCTGACAAGTTCCTCAGCGCTTGCGGCAAGGGCTTCGAGGAGGCCACCGAGAGGGGTCCTCTCCTGGGCCACAAGGTCATTGGTACCAAGATGATTGTCAACGATGGTTCCACCCACGTTACGGATTCCTCCGATTACGCCTTCAACTTGGCCACGCAGATGGCCTTCCGCAAGGCCTTCGACGAAGCCGGCGGCCAGGTCCTCGAGCCTCTGATGAAGACCACCATCACTGCCCCCAACGAGTTCCAGGGTAATATCATCATGCTGATGAACAAGCGCAACGCCACCATTCACGATACTGAGGTTGGCACCGAGGACTTCACTCTCATCTGCGACTGCAGTCTGAACGCCATGTTCGGCTTCAGCTCCCAGCTGCGCGCCGCCACTCAGGGCAAGGGCGAGTTCAGCATGGAGTTCAGCCACTACGCCGCGGCTCCCCCCCACCTTCAGTACGTGACCAATTTTCGTGCCCTTGAACTTGCCTCGCTGACAACTGCAACAGGAAGGAGCTTGTCGCCAACTACCAGAAGGAGTTGGAGGCCAAGCGCACAAAGTAAGACCCAGAGGCTATCCCTACTGGGGTCTTGTATCCAAACCGTGGCCCATTTGTGGCATCACGCGTCGTGTATCAACAGCGAGCCCACTCCGGCGCCTTGAGGTCGCCGAGAGGGGCCAGTCGTACGTCGCCTACTTGGGCGGCGTACATACATGTATATCTAATGTCATGCCGGGATTGTAGAGCCTGGACGGAAAATCACCTTCTGGCGCCTTGTACAATCAGGGCTATAGGGGTATGTGATTCATGATAGAACTAGACTTTTGAACAATACAGACCTCGTCTTCTCTCTGAACGTTGTTCGCGTGTTCGTAGCCATCTGGTTGATTGGGCCAGCGCCGGAGACCTTTTGTTGCCGTCCCCCTCTCATGTAACTTGCTCGATCAATCTCCGGGACGGGCGTCTCGAATGCCGGCTCGATTGCCGGCTCGAAGCTGAGCTGGATCTCTGGTTGACCTGCCAAGTGTAGGGTGACTTGAAACGGGGACGCAGAGCACAACAGATATTCGTGCCGAAACAGCCTCGTGACTGTGGTGTCGGAGACATTGGCAGGTGGATCTCGTACTTTTCCCGCTTCGGTCCAGACTTTGACTCGTCGCTTTGCGTCGTCCCTTGACGCGGGGTAGAGATGAAGCATCGAGCCTTCTCCTTTATCCAGCACCCCAGCCCTGGTGCCTTTGACGATTTTCCTGCGCCGTCTTTGGGCGACGAAGATGGAGACGACGCCATCAGGTGGTTGGCGCCGGCAAGTCTTGCATCCCAAAGGTAGGGCTTGTATAGATGATGCCAATTTTGGGCGGCAGAATCCAGCTCAGCAGGTTGTTTAGAGGATAGAGGAGGCCTCCCTCTAACAAGTAGACGACCAAAGAAGGGGCGAATATGTTGATCAGCCGGAACGTATGACTGTTGGCGAGTTATTGATGGGAATCACCACAGGAAGATTGCCACGCGAGATTTCCGAAGTCGAAGGATTGGTGCAGGTAAACACTGCGCTTCAGGGGATTTCAGACTCAATGTGTTTTTGCTCCTGGGTCGCATGTTGGACCGCCGCTCTTGGTAACGGGAAGGGCCGACATAAAGCCACCTGCCGACGTGGTCCCTCGCAACTGCCGTGCCGTCCAAGTCTGAGAAGGGTCGGTGGTCTGAGCTAACATTTGGAACGGCCTGTCTATTTTCACTAACAACTTCGGAAAGGGCAGCAGACGTCACACGGCGAGCAGGAGCCAGGAAATGATGAAGTCAGAAACAAGTACTTTTGTGTAATATGGTAGGTATCAAGAGCGCGGCGAAAGCTGCGTCGACTGCCATATCCAGTCACGGGAGTTGCCTCCGTCTAAGGTAGATTCTTTTACTCTTTACAGTCTGCGCAGGATATCCTCGACAACCTCGTCGGTCTTGGCAGAGCCGCCCAAGTCGGGGCTCAGCAGCTTGCCCTCCTCCAGGTTGGCGTCGACGGCGGCGTAGATCTTGGCGGCGGCGGTCTCCTCGTTGAGGAACTCGAGCATCAGGGCGGCGCTGCGGAGGGTGGCGATGGGGTTGGCGATATTCTGGCCCTGGATGTCGGGGGCGCTGCCGTGGCAGGGCTCGCCGATGGCGAAGCCCTCGCCGACGTTGGCGCTGGGAACGAGACCGAGGGAACCGACGAGAGCGGCGGCGCCGTCAGACAGGATGTCGCCGTACAGGTTGGGGGCAACGATGACGTCGTAGTCCTCGGGCTGGCGGAAGAGCTTGTAGACCATGGAGTCGACGATCTGCTCCTCGACCTTGACGGCGGAGAACCTGGGGTCGGCGAGGGCCTGCTTGGAGGTGCCGCGGAAGAGACCGTCGGTCTGGGAGAGGACGTTGGACTTGTGGGTGATGGTGACGAGGGGGCCGGAGTGGATGCTGGCGGCGCCGGACTCGCGGATCTTCTGGCGGCGAAGGGCGATCTCGCCGGCCATGGTGGCGATGCGGTGGGAGGCGTTCTGGCTGATGCGCTTGATGGCCTCGGCGACCTTGCCGTTGGGGCCGTCGTAGGTCTTCTCCTCCTTGACGTAAAGGTCCTCGGTGTTCTCGCGGACAATGACCATGTCGATGGGCTTGGCGGCGGTCAGGACAGTCTTGACGGGGCGGACGTTGGCGTAGAGGTCGAGCTTCTTGCGCAGGGCGACAATGGGGGAGGAGTAGCCCTTGACGGGAGTGGTCGGGGAGCTCACGGCGCCGAAGAGGGCGCAATCGCACTCCTTCTTGAGGATCTCGACCGTCTTGTCGGGGAGGGCAGCACCGGTCTGCTCAAAAGTCTCGAAGCCGGCTTTGAGGTCGGTGAACTCGAACTTGAGGCCGAGGTAGGAGGGGAGGGCCTCGAGGACACGGCGGCCGGCGGGGATGACCTCCTTGCCGATGCCGTCACCGGGGATGAGGCCTGCGGAGGAAAGTGTTAGTCCAATGGGTCAATGAAGCAGCATGCAGTATTTGCGTACCGATTCTGAGAGTTCTGACAGACATGGTGGGCTTCAATTGGCGGCCAGAGCGTGGGTTGTCTACTGGTGGAAGGATGCTTGACACAGCCGAGCTGCAGCGCAAAAAAAGGCGACTGGACGGTCGATATCGGAGGTCGGGCCAGCCACACCGAGGGCCGTTCGGCGAGCGACCAACGGGGGGCCGCCAGTGGCAGCGCAGGGGCCAACACATCGGAGCTTAAAAACGCGGCTAGTTCCGCGCGACTGCGGCAAGTCGCGGTGACATGGCGGGGGGGGGGGGGCGGGGGGGGGGGGGGGGGGGGGCGGGGGGGCGGGGGGGGGGGGGGGGGGGGGGGGGGGGGGGGGCGGGGGGGGGGGGGGGGG